>LAPY01004319.1:0-24736 GCA_000970635.1 Eragrostis tef | reverse complement strand
TGCGGGGCCTCCGCCGCCTGCTCCGCCATGTCCGGCGGCTGCGGGTCCGCCGTGGCCGCCCGCCCGCCGCCTGCGAAAACCCTCCGCGGAGTTGCTGCGGCTCGGGAGTGGTCGCCAGCTCAGGAAGGAGCAGCAGAGGATCGAGGAAGGACAAGGCAGAGGGCATGCCTTAAGATTCGGAATAACGTAATCACGTTTCATGGCAATAGAATAAGAGTATTTCCCCCTGGCTTCCCCTCGAAGGCATGCACATGCATGCTGACGTCACTGCGGGCTTCCCTCTGCTTCGTCCCCGCCGGAAGAAAGAGCTGCACTGCAGCACCACCCTGCCACCGCCCGGCGATCTCCATGGTTGCTCACCCCGCGATGGAGATACACTAGCTGGTTATCGATCGCTCGAGTCATTTGCCGAATACTATGCATTTGTTGTTATATTTTCTTGCGAGGAAGAATAATCATTTGTTCATTATTAGGACATGAAATTGCAAAAGGGGCATTGACGCGCGACAGTTCGTGTGTACCGTGAAGTAATTGTAGTGGCAACTAACTTAATTAAACTAGCTACTATTAATTGTTTTCCCCCGGCGGCGATGTGGATGACGGTGGTGAATGGTGAGATGGCCGTGTTCATTCAGATCGGAGTTCTCGTCCATGGCATGTTCGTTTGGGATAGTGATTCTAGATGGTGGAATTTATGGCTTTTTTAAGGTTACTTGTCTCTCATCAATGGTGTTGGCGTTGTTTGAGTGGCTTATGTAATCAGGAGATGTAATATGCTTTAATATTAATGAAATTTCCCTTTTGTAAAAAAAAATTTGTGTAGTCGGTCGCTCTCACACATTGTGGTACAGCGCACGAGTGAAGAAAGAAAACGGACACCGTGCACGCGCGCATGAGGTTGTCCGAAGCACACGACGACGCAACGGCCATGGTCCACTGTGCAGGGCGCTAGCTTTGCAGGTTCGACCTATTTATCCAGTTTATAATCTTTTCTTCTATTCTAAAATTAAGGTGGTATCTGCATACTTTTCAAACACACAACAACATCGATCCTTTAAACTGCATGGCCGTGCTGTCACCGCCTCCCAAGACTCCTCCTGCCTGCTCACCACACCGACAATGGGGAAACCATTGGCAAACTGAATGTGGGGGATGCGATGCACGATGGCCAGGATCAACGCGTTCGTGGCGTCCTGCGTCACCAGCAACGGCTGCGTCAACGGTCGGACTTTTACGATCCGGCGGTTCAGAGACCGTCACCTTCAAAACCCATGCATGCCACTTAAACTGAACCCAAACCATCCCATTTAGGGCTCCTCCTTGGCGACCTTGCTTGCCTCAAAAGATTGATGGTTAACATTGGAGGTTCGTCTCTGCAAATTGGTTGGAGTAGGCTCCTATTAGTGTAGTCATCTGAATTTGTCGTTTCGAGGGTTTCCCACGTATATTTTAGCCTGAAATTTTTACTAAATATATGTACTCTGGTGCACACTAGTTGGTGACCCCAAACGACAAGAATTATGCAACGACTAGTATAATTTTGACACCGGAAGGAGTATATATCGACAAGTCTAGTATATTCATGCTTTACAAATTCAAGACACCTAACTCGGTAAGGAGTATGAGAAAATATCAGCGCCGTACTAGTATCAGTGCGTACTTTGCTGGCTGTGCGAAACTGTGCGCTGACAGTTTGCTGTGCTAGGGAGGCTTCGACGTTGAAGTTTTACAGAGTACTTTCGTAATAATATATGCAGCGCAATAAAAGAATTATCAAGGGTCGAACAGAGTATCCCTTTTGTATCGCATACCACTGATCAGCTAGTGTGCAATAGAGATTCGTAACATCACAGTAGCTATGCATGGTTCCGTTATAGCCTATACGGATCCGACCAATGTAACGGCGCGCAACAAGCTGGCCATGCGCAGTTCTCCCGGCCGGAGGAGCTGGTCATGCCGCCCCTCCCCTGATTCCGGTGGCCGGGCCACTCCCTCATCCGTGATCCGACCCCGGCTCAGCTTTTGGACGCGCGGCCCCACTTCTCCATGCACGTACAGTTCGGTTTCAGGACTTCAGGTGAGATCGAGAGAACAGAGATAGGCCAGGGTTATATCTAGGATCCCAGTCAGTAATGTGTAAATTAGAGCAGCAGATGTAGAAGAGTGAAAACCAAGATAAGGAAAAGATTGGCCAAGTGGCAATACGTGGATATTTGTCATCATATGGAGGGAATTCAATCCTGATCAACAGCTAGTGATCAGCTACCTGTACATGCTCCATTTCGATCTACACAGTGCAAAGAAACAGAGTACTTGTTATCTTCATACAAGCGATGCCTACAGGTATACTCCTAATAAGGCTCAACGACGTGAACCCATTCCTGGTCAATTATCGACCAAGTAATCTTCAAGGCCATCAGACAGGAGCCACAAGCAACTTCAGCTTTAACTCCACCGTTAACAGCTGGCTTAAACTCAACAGTAGCTTGTTCAGTTTCGCCAACAATATTCACTGTTAGCATCTCCTGCACAGACACAGCTATAACAGGGCGCAGAAGTTGGATCGTTCCTTTTCTGTCACCGATCCATGCACCAGCCACTTGGCTATCATAAAGCACAAGTCTGTTCTGGATACTAGTTGTGTGAGCAGTGATATTTCCATTGAATTCTCCATGTAAAACTTCGATTGCAATAGTAGCCTCCACCGCACGTTTCACAACTGCAAACATCACCTCCAGCGTACTGAGTTTAGTATCAAGAGAGTCGCTTTCAACCACCATTTTGTCCCAGGTTCTACGCGGTATGCCATCCAACTTCAAGAACCCTTTACTAAATTCTTTGTCGTCCTGCTCTTGATCGCCCTTGATCTTCAGATCCGCCTCAAAAATTATAGAGCTCGTTAGTGAAAGTCCTCGTTTTGGGCCAGTCAAGAGCAACGGTTCATCCTGCGAAAAAAGGTTAGGTTAGGATACAACATTGAGCCATACGATCGAATCATATATGGAAGTTGCTAATGCGCAACGATGGCCAGGATCAACGCGTTCGTGGCGTCCTGCGTCACCAGCAACGGCTGCGTCAACGGTCGGACTTTTACGATCCGGCGGTTCAGAGACCGTCACCTTCAAAACCCATGCATGCCACTTAAACTGAACCCAAACCATCCCATTTAGGGCTCCTCCTTGGCGACCTTGCTTGCCTCAAAAGATTGATGGTTAACATTGGAGGTTCGTCTCTGCAAATTGGTTGGAGTAGGCTCCTATTAGTGTAGTCATCTGAATTTGTCGTTTCGAGGGTTTCCCACGTATATTTTAGCCTGAAATTTTTACTAAATATATGTACTCTGGTGCACACTAGTTGGTGACCCCAAACGACAAGAATTATGCAACGACTAGTATAATTTTGACACCGGAAGGAGTATATATCGACAAGTCTAGTATATTCATGCTTTACAAATTCAAGACACCTAACTCGGTAAGGAGTATGAGAAAATATCAGCGCCGTACTAGTATCAGTGCGTACTTTGCTGGCTGTGCGAAACTGTGCGCTGACAGTTTGCTGTGCTAGGGAGGCTTCGACGTTGAAGTTTTACAGAGTACTTTCGTAATAATATATGCAGCGCAATAAAAGAATTATCAAGGGTCGAACAGAGTATCCCTTTTGTATCGCATACCACTGATCAGCTAGTGTGCAATAGAGATTCGTAACATCACAGTAGCTATGCATGGTTCCGTTATAGCCTATACGGATCCGACCAATGTAACGGCGCGCAACAAGCTGGCCATGCGCAGTTCTCCCGGCCGGAGGAGCTGGTCATGCCGCCCCTCCCCTGATTCCGGTGGCCGGGCCACTCCCTCATCCGTGATCCGACCCCGGCTCAGCTTTTGGACGCGCGGCCCCACTTCTCCATGCACGTACAGTTCGGTTTCAGGACTTCAGGTGAGATCGAGAGAACAGAGATAGGCCAGGGTTATATCTAGGATCCCAGTCAGTAATGTGTAAATTAGAGCAGCAGATGTAGAAGAGTGAAAACCAAGATAAGGAAAAGATTGGCCAAGTGGCAATACGTGGATATTTGTCATCATATGGAGGGAATTCAATCCTGATCAACAGCTAGTGATCAGCTACCTGTACATGCTCCATTTCGATCTACACAGTGCAAAGAAACAGAGTACTTGTTATCTTCATACAAGCGATGCCTACAGGTATACTCCTAATAAGGCTCAACGACGTGAACCCATTCCTGGTCAATTATCGACCAAGTAATCTTCAAGGCCATCAGACAGGAGCCACAAGCAACTTCAGCTTTAACTCCACCGTTAACAGCTGGCTTAAACTCAACAGTAGCTTGTTCAGTTTCGCCAACAATATTCACTGTTAGCATCTCCTGCACAGACACAGCTATAACAGGGCGCAGAAGTTGGATCGTTCCTTTTCTGTCACCGATCCATGCACCAGCCACTTGGCTATCATAAAGCACAAGTCTGTTCTGGATACTAGTTGTGTGAGCAGTGATATTTCCATTGAATTCTCCATGTAAAAGTTCGATTGCAATAGTAGCCTCCACCGCACGTTTCACAACTGCAAACATCACCTCCAGCGTACTGAGTTTAGTATCAAGAGAGTCGCTTTCAACCACCATTTTGTCCCAGGTTCTACGCGGTATGCCATCCAACTTCAAGAACCCTTTACTAAATTCTTTGTCGTCCTGCTCTTGATCGCCCTTGATCTTCAGATCCGCCTCAAAAATTATAGAGCTCGTTAGTGAAAGTCCTCGTTTTGGGCCAGTCAAGAGCAACGGTTCATCCTGCGAAAAAAGGTTAGGTTAGGATACAACATTGAGCCATACGATCGAATCATATATGGAAGTTGCTAATGCGCATGAAACACTTTAAAGTGCCACGATCTGACCCCATACAAAATGCATGCTAGCAGCTACATTTAACAATTTCAGCAAAGTTTGTGGCACATACCACAGAGCTGATGAGTTGGCAATGATCTCTGGTGCAGCGGAAAAGATACACACATTTGAGGTATACGGTTGTTGACACAAGGGAATTTATTAGAAAGCAAACGTTCACGAAATAAGAGATTTCGAAAGAAGACCAAAGAATCAAATCAAGGGAAATTTATTAATAAAGAATATTGCATACTTTAGTTCGAGTTCACATCGTAGGGTTTTTTTTTTCGAAAGCATATGCATGGCACACATTTCATTAAGCGGAGGAGAAAAGTTACAACATGAATTAGAGCACAGAGAAATATCGCACCTTTTACACACTATAGTCTTGGTTAACTATACTATATTCAACATGAAATCGACTCTTGGAGCCTTTAGATCACGATCAGACGGGTGAAATTGTATGTTTGCACCATTCTACTCAATTTCCATTTGTACTGAAATTTAATTTTCCCAATGTCTAACAATACACCACAGATTTATTAAGATATCGATCAGTACCTACAGATAATGATAACAATATCAATCAATATTCAGGCGTGAAATTATCGACCAAGTAACTTTCAAACACATGTTAAGGATTTTCATCTCTACCATTGACTCTTGGAGTGAACTTAACGGAGCTTTTACCTTTACAATCACCAGTCCGCGCAACGGTCAATACCAGCTTCTCCTTGAGCGACTATGTTAACAGTGTCACAACAACAACTAGAACCAATGAACAATGTAGCCAGTATTCAAATTTTTCTTGAAAAGGTGTCTAATACGATCACTACCCATAATATCTGTAGAGCTTGCTTTTATGGTCTAGACCTTATCATATACCACCTATATTATGTAATTAAAAACTTATTTAATACTTTTTGTTATAAACAAATACTTGGATCATTTTCCTAAAAAACAAATACTTGGATCATTATTTACACTATTCAAAGTATATTGCTCAATGCAAAGCGTATACTAACTTATAATGTAAAAAAGCCCACACCACCACACTCTTCCTAATAATTAACGTTGATCGCAGGCAGAATATTAATTTGTTCAGGGGTATTACACAACAGGCCCAGCACGTTAGACAATACTTGAACAGAGTACACCTAACACTAAGTAATTAAACCCCATTCTCTGACTCAGATATAGTTACACACACAGACCAGAGAATGTTCCCGCCATAAAGCAGCGAACCAATCCAGAAAATCACACTCATAAGTCCATTATGGACCAATTAATCTTCACACGCATCTTAAAATCTCCAAACTATGATATCATCTTCGTCGCCACCATTGACCCTTGGAGCAAATGTTACAGTGCATTCAGGCTTCCCATCTCGTGTCTTGGCAGCAATTACGAGCATATCCTTCAAAGAGACGCACACAATAGGTCGCGTAAGTTGGATTGCTCCTTTACCGTTGCCTGTCGACGCGCCATATAGCTCCCTGTCGTAAAGCACAAGTCTGTTCGGGGTACTGGTGGTGTGGGCAGTGATTTGTCCATCAAAATATCCCCGTATAACTTCAATCACAATAGTACTTTCCACTGCATCTACCATATATCCATACAGCAGATCCACAGTGCTGAGCCTGGTTGCAAGCGATACGATTTTAACCTTCAATTTCTTCAACGATCCTATGCGTCCGAGTGTTAAGACTCCCTTACTAAGTTCTCTATCCTGCCCTTGATGATCCCTGATTTTCAGATCAGTTTCAACGTGAACATCGTCCATTTTTGCAAGTTCTCGTTTAGGACCTGTCAAGACCAATGAGTCATCCTACAAAACAATAGACATATGATAGGTGAGTGTTATATATGTTTCTCCAAATGATCCAAATAGTTAATCCATACACAGCTTAATTTTATTAAGTGACAACCAGATGTATGATTGTAATAGCCTTGTGGAAGTTGAAGACACAAATTAAGGATGTTTCATCATCTAACTCGATCCACAACTGCAGGCTCTTTAGTTAGCCTAAGTACATACCTCAGAGTTGATTATTTGGCAATGATCTCTCTCACTGCGGAAGAGATAAACACACTTGTGATCAATGCTATCTCTGGCAATCTTCACGGAGTATATGTTTATCCCAGCACATAACTCATAATCATCCTTGTCTTTGTAGACTGCATATATTAGTGAATCGCATCGGACCAAGGGGCGCTGTTGTGCACAAAGGAACAGAATTGTAAGGCTATCTGCAGGTTAGATTCATGTTTATATTAAGGATGACATAAATGCTAGGAGAATTTTGCAGAAACATTTAACTGAACGAAAATAGGACACGGCATAAAATTAATATACTAATCCCCAAACAAATAAGCAGTACTAGTAGTCAAAGGACGCATTGGATATAATTAAGGACTCGAATATATGATTTTACATAGCAGACAAGAATCACTCAACCGACGTAGTAGTTTTTTTCAGTGTTTTATATCTATGGAAAAAGAGAGAACCGGACGGGGATCGATCAGAACGCATGCTGTGGACAGGGAGATCGATGCAGGGATACTTACACTCCTCGTCGAGATCGAATTTCCTGAGGTCGACGTAGTGGTATCGGTTGTAGTAGGGGCCCCCCTGCTTGGGATCGAAGTCGCGGAGGCGACCTTGGAGTTCCCACTGCAGATCGGTCTGGTGCTCCTGCCTGTACCGCTCCATCTCCCGCATATACCGCAGCAACAGGTTCTCCGCTTCGTCGTCGCCGTCGCCCGCAGCAACATCCGGCTGCACCACGGAGGAGGAGAAGCGCTTTTTGACGTCGTCGGAACCCCGGAACAACCCGCGGGGCATGGACACGCTATCGCCCGCCATGACCACACAAGACAAGGGGAAATCTCTAGCTACTCTTTTTTTTTTTCGTGTTTCGGCCTGCCGATGGTTTATTGGACACCATTCTGTAGAGCTTGCTTTTATGGTCTAGACCTTATCATATACCACCTATATTATGTAATTAAAAACTTATTTAATACTTTTTGTTATAAACAAATACTTGGATCATTTTCCTAAAAAACAAATACTTGGATCATTATTTACACTATTCAAAGTATATTGCTCAATGCAAAGCGTATACTAACTTATAATGTAAAAAAGCCCACACCACCACACTCTTCCTAATAATTAACGTTGATCGCAGGCAGAATATTAATTTGTTCAGGGGTATTACACAACAGGCCCAGCACGTTAGACAATACTTGAACAGAGTACACCTAACACTAAGTAATTAAACCCCATTCTCTGACTCAGATATAGTTACACACACAGACCAGAGAATGTTCCCGCCATAAAGCAGCGAACCAATCCAGAAAATCACACTCATAAGTCCATTATGGACCAATTAATCTTCACACGCATCTTAAAATCTCCAAACTATGATATCATCTTCGTCGCCACCATTGACCCTTGGAGCAAATGTTACAGTGCATTCAGGCTTCCCATCTCGTGTCTTGGCAGCAATTACGAGCATATCCTTCAAAGAGACGCACACAATAGGTCGCGTAAGTTGGATTGCTCCTTTACCGTTGCCTGTCGACGCGCCATATAGCTCCCTGTCGTAAAGCACAAGTCTGTTCGGGGTACTGGTGGTGTGGGCAGTGATTTGTCCATCAAAATATCCCCGTATAACTTCAATCACAATAGTACTTTCCACTGCATCTACCATATATCCATACAGCAGATCCACAGTGCTGAGCCTGGTTGCAAGCGATACGATTTTAACCTTCAATTTCTTCAACGATCCTATGCGTCCGAGTGTTAAGACTCCCTTACTAAGTTCTCTATCCTGCCCTTGATGATCCCTGATTTTCAGATCAGTTTCAACGTGAACATCGTCCATTTTTGCAAGTTCTCGTTTAGGACCTGTCAAGACCAATGAGTCATCCTACAAAACAATAGACATATGATAGGTGAGTGTTATATATGTTTCTCCAAATGATCCAAATAGTTAATCCATACACAGCTTAATTTTATTAAGTGACAACCAGATGTATGATTGTAATAGCCTTGTGGAAGTTGAAGACACAAATTAAGGATGTTTCATCATCTAACTCGATCCACAACTGCAGGCTCTTTAGTTAGCCTAAGTACATACCTCAGAGTTGATTATTTGGCAATGATCTCTCTCACTGCGGAAGAGATAAACACACTTGTGATCAATGCTATCTCTGGCAATCTTCACGGAGTATATGTTTATCCCAGCACATAACTCATAATCATCCTTGTCTTTGTAGACTGCATATATTAGTGAATCGCATCGGACCAAGGGGCGCTGTTGTGCACAAAGGAACAGAATTGTAAGGCTATCTGCAGGTTAGATTCATGTTTATATTAAGGATGACATAAATGCTAGGAGAATTTTGCAGAAACATTTAACTGAACGAAAATAGGACACGGCATAAAATTAATATACTAATCCCCAAACAAATAAGCAGTACTAGTAGTCAAAGGACGCATTGGATATAATTAAGGACTCGAATATATGATTTTACATAGCAGACAAGAATCACTCAACCGACGTAGTAGTTTTTTTCAGTGTTTTATATCTATGGAAAAAGAGAGAACCGGACGGGGATCGATCAGAACGCATGCTGTGGACAGGGAGATCGATGCAGGGATACTTACACTCCTCGTCGAGATCGAATTTCCTGAGGTCGACGTAGTGGTATCGGTTGTAGTAGGGGCCCCCCTGCTTGGGATCGAAGTCGCGGAGGCGACCTTGGAGTTCCCACTGCAGATCGGTCTGGTGCTCCTGCCTGTACCGCTCCATCTCCCGCATATACCGCAGCAACAGGTTCTCCGCTTCGTCGTCGCCGTCGCCCGCAGCAACATCCGGCTGCACCACGGAGGAGGAGAAGCGCTTTTTGACGTCGTCGGAACCCCGGAACAACCCGCGGGGCATGGACACGCTATCGCCCGCCATGACCACACAAGACAAGGGGAAATCTCTAGCTACTCTTTTTTTTTTTCGTGTTTCGGCCTGCCGATGGTTTATTGGACACCATTAATCAGCTACTAGTAGCTAGATCGGAGCACCTAGCTACCACTCCAATTAGTTCACTCCGTCACTCAAGAGCCACCCAGCACCTGCCTCGTTTGGTGTAGCCGCGCGATGCACACTCAAGACCACTAGAAGGCAGGAACACCACGAGAACACTAGAAGGCAGGAACACCATGCGCGAGACAATGGTAGCTAGCTCGACGAAGCCAGCTACCACTAGCTAGATAGATTTTTTCTTATTTTATCTGCCCTCGGTCTGCCAGGTTTTACGGCAAGTTCAACTCGGAAAGTCTTGCACTCGGACCGTTTCCGTTTCAGATGAGTCAAGCACAACGCCTCCTGCTTTCTCCCGCTTACTTCTCCGTGTCTGCAGTAAATTGATCTTCCGGCCCTGTGTTTTGCCCGATCAGTCAGAACTCCGTTCCTCGCCCGTTTTGCGTAGTGCATGCTAGAAAACCTTACCTTAGCATTGCTGTCCTTGCCCCTCTACCCCCTCACGAAACAAGTTAGCCCTAGGGCGGCTGGATGGGTATTGGGTAGAATGCCTAGGGTCCCATAATGTCTATTCTGAGGGTACAGTACGATAACGGCGGCTTCATCGGCTGCTTTGTCCACCATGGATAGAGCTCGTACAGGATGATGCCTAATAACCCAACGACGAAGAAGAAGGAAGCGAACCACTATGGGCCCTAGGCCTTTAGTTTGTTTCATTTCATTTTCTCTCTTTTCCTTGCCGGCCCACGGACGATCGAGGCGGGCTGCAATACGTGGAAGGCCATGCATGTATGTCTCATTTTCCACTAGTCTCGTGCAGCTATGGAGAAAATATTTACTCCCTCAGGGGGGCTGCACGCAAGCAATGGAGAGAGGGGGGAAGATCATTAGACAAAAAAAAAAAGAAGCGAGTTATATTTTCATCATGGTCCAAAGTCCAAACGACATATACAACCACGATGCATGGATGTAGACACGAGCAGTGGATACTACTAACACTCCTCGTCGTGGTCGAACGTGATGATGTCCTCGACGTAGGGGAGTCGGCTGTAGTACTCGCCTCTCTGTTTGGGGTCGAAGTCGAGGATGCGCTTCTCGGCTTCCAGATGCTGAGGAATGAGCTCCTTTGATTGCTCGATCATCTCCGGGCCTCCTCCTGCCTGTGCACAATCTCCTCCAGCTTCTGCCTTTTCCCCGCCTCCATGGCCGCGAGCTCAGCCTCGCTGAAGTAACATCGCAACCGTGCGGCGACCTCCACATCCACGGAGCCGTCGGGCGCCATGGATCGATCCAGCATGACACGCACCACCCTTCTTCTTCTTCTTCTTCTTCTTCTTCTTCTTCTTCTTCTTCTTCTTCTTCTTCTTCTTCTTCTTCTTCTTCTTCTTCTTCTTCTTCTTCTTCTTCTTCTTCTTCTTCTTCTTCTTCTTCTTCTTCTTCTTCTTCTTCTTCTTCTTCTTCTTCTTCTTCTTCTTCTTCTTCTTCTTCTTCTTCTTCTTCTTCTTCTTCTTCTTCTTCTTCTTCTTCTTCTTCTTCTTCTTCTTCTTCTTCTTCTTCTTCTTCTTCTTCTTCTTCTTCTTCTTCTTCTTCTTCTTCTTCTTCTTCTTCTTCTTCTTCTTCTTCTTCTTCTTCTTCTTCTTCTTCTTCTTCTTCTTCTTCTTCTTCTTCTTCTTCTTCTTCTTCTTCTTCTTCTTCTTCTTCTTCTTCTTCTTCTTCTTCTTCTTCTTCTTCTTCTTCTTCTTCTTCTTATGTCCGACTACGAAACGGATGGACTCTCCCTGATCTTGGCCCAGGCTGCACACTCTATGTTCGTTCGTTTCCGACTGTGAAACGGATACTACACGCGAGCATCGATCGGCCCTGTTTGGTTGGTTCTCTTCCAAACTTTCCATGTTGATTTGACATTGACATAATCACATAAGCTGTTGAAACTTGACACCGTATCTGCCCAAAACGAAGAGCAAAAAAGTGTTGCCAATTTTGCAAAAGACACCACACATAATAAAACGAGATCGAGATGCTAATTTGTTATTGATCGACGAACATACATGCATATCGCATATATTATCCCTGAACGATGATGCTACTAGACATGAGCGTCCTGCGTATGGTCGTTTTATTCATTTATTATTCCATCAGCTCTGCTTATAATTAGCTAGTAATGATCTAGCTAATTAACAGCCGCTGAAAGACTGTTACTTAATTAGCCGACCGTCGGGGTCTGGGCGACCTTGTTGACCGTGACGACGACGCGGTCATTCCTGTGGTTGAGAATCATCGGGGAGCCGGCGGGCATCACTTGCACGTCTGCCTCCGGAAAGTCTTTCAGGATGATCTTCTTCGCCTCCTCCGCGGGCAGGCCCACCACCTCCGGCCACGACGTCTTCTTCTTCTCGCCGCCGGTGCAACCACAACTCCCGGCCGCGCTCATCTTCTTGGTAATCTCGTAATTAGCTGGTCGAGATAGTCCCTGCATTGCACATATATATACATACGTTAGGGAATATAAGAGATCGCTACATCATAGTGTCCTCCTGCAGCAAATTAAAGCTAGCTAGCACGGGCGATGAAGGAAGAGTTGAGCATGGATCGATCAATGAACCCAGAGAGAGGCCTTCAGGCCAAATTATAGTTAACTTGCCTCTGTGATCGAATTGATGACCGGTAGAGCGCTGTGTGTTGTGAGCCTGTGAGACTGGAGTACCAGCATTTATAGACCCCGAGGGAAGAAGTGAAGGATAACATGTAAAGGTTAATCCACATGCATGCTAAGTCAAGTTGTTAACAGCACATGCATAGCAGCACACTTCAGCCACCCACTATCTGTGTCTACTAGTGCTTTTAATTTAGTGTGATACGGCGCGTGATGCGACGAAGTAGATGATGCTCATGACGAGCATGGCTACAGACATGTAAGTACTATATAACTAGTAGTGCCATATACATCGTGTCGTGCGTAGACAGTTGAAATATATATCAGGCGTGTGATGCGAGGCGTGCCTCGCGTGCTAACAGACGCTCGTGATGCAACCGCAAAGATATTTTTTCTTATATAGTACAGTGCATAATATCCTCCAAACATTAAGTTGATAATATACGAGTTCAATTGTTTGTCTTGTTGTAAATTTTACCTAATTTTTACTGTTGCAGTGTTCACAGAGCATACAGCACCGTCATATCACAAAACTATCTATTATATAATAGAAAAAAAATTGTTTCTATAAGTCTCTTACGATATATATCGTTTCCATATGATACGATACTTGTGCAATGTGACTTGCAAATATCATGAACCTCTCCACCTAGACAGTAAAAATATACTAGTTGGGTTGCTATGTAAGTAAATATTGTTAACCTATGCATGTGCCTTCTGACACTTTATTTAAAAAGATTACCCCACTAGTTGTTAGATTTACACCTTGTGTCTGGCATGCAATATACCCTGAGGAAAGATCAGTAACACTACGTGCATGGCACCACACTTCAGCCAACCACTATCAGTGTCTACTAGTGCCTTTTAACTGTGTGATAATACAAACAGATGTCGCGCGTGATGCGAGGAGTAGATGATGCTCATGGCACGGCTACAGAGATGTACATCGTGCGTAAACAGTTTAAATATCAGGCGGGTGATACGAGGCGTGCCTCACGTGCTCTTGAAGCAACTGCGGAGCGAGATATTTTCCTAGTTCAGTGCATAATTCTCCTAACATTAAGTTGACAATATGCTACTAGCTCTTTTGTTTCTTCTTTTGTAAATTTTACTTAATGTATACCATTGCAGAGACGTTATACAGAGTACATCACTGTCAATCATATCTGAAAACTATCAAATATATATAGTACACACACAAAAAAAAATACTTTTAGTTCCAAGTCTCTTACTATCATTTTCATTTGAGATATGACAATGCCTATGCAATTTTTTGAACCTCTCAACCTAACCAACAAAAAAACAACTAGTTGGGTCGCTATCCTTTGTTTAACCTATCCATATGGCCTTCTTGCACTTTATTTAATAATATTAGCCCCCCACCCGTTAGATTTACTTGTGTCTAATGCTGCCACGACCATCCTCATTTTCCAACCAAATTGTGCGTAAAAAATTCAATAACATAATTTAATTTTGTAGGTTGTAAAATGGCCGTTGAATCTAAATTATATCATAGTGAAACGGAAAATAGCACTCAAGTACCATTTGATCCATGCGTATGAAGATTTACAATCAAATAAGAGAACGACATTCTGATCAATGCTTTAGGGTCGCACCAATTGCAAACTCTGAATACCTATTTATTAACGTCGTTATTACTGTGGATCAAAATAATAACTCTAAAGTAGATCATCAGTGAATTTTTTGGTCTGACGTACACGTGTTAGCTTTTGATAACATTGTTTTAGACCAGAAGGAGGGCAACATCTATTTGGAATAGTGATTAATAGCATATACGATATATGACGGTTCAAAAGTAGTAATCGAAGCAAGCAAGCCATTTTCTCTTTTGGTGGTATCTCTCATTAGCTTTTGTTGTTTATGGTTGTTTTATCTTTCCATATGTTTGGATTTCGGTTGAATGGTCGTTATTATGTGCACTTTTGACAAACTAGCTAGTAGCTTGTTGTGGCTCAAGTCAAGTGAATGCTTTGTCCACCCACTTCAGCCAACCACTATCAGTGTCTACTAGTGCCTTTTAACTGTGTGATAATACAAACAGATGTCGCGCGTGATGCGAGGAGTAGATGATGCTCATGGCACGGCTACAGAGATGTACATCGTGCGTAAACAGTTTAAATATCAGGCGGGTGATACGAGGCGTGCCTCACGTGCTCTTGAAGCAACTGCGGAGCGAGATATTTTCCTAGTTCAGTGCATAATTCTCCTAACATTAAGTTGACAATATGCTACTAGCTCTTTTGTTTCTTCTTTTGTAAATTTTACTTAATGTATACCATTGCAGAGACGTTATACAGAGTACATCACTGTCAATCATATCTGAAAACTATCAAATATATATAGTACACACACAAAAAAAAATACTTTTAGTTCCAAGTCTCTTACTATCATTTTCATTTGAGATATGACAATGCCTATGCAATTTTTTGAACCTCTCAACCTAACCAACAAAAAAACAACTAGTTGGGTCGCTATCCTTTGTTTAACCTATCCATATGGCCTTCTTGCACTTTATTTAATAATATTAGCCCCCCACCCGTTAGATTTACTTGTGTCTAATGCTGCCACGACCATCCTCATTTTCCAACCAAATTGTGCGTAAAAAATTCAATAACATAATTTAATTTTGTAGGTTGTAAAATGGCCGTTGAATCTAAATTATATCATAGTGAAACGGAAAATAGCACTCAAGTACCATTTGATCCATGCGTATGAAGATTTACAATCAAATAAGAGAACGACATTCTGATCAATGCTTTAGGGTCGCACCAATTGCAAACTCTGAATACCTATTTATTAACGTCGTTATTACTGTGGATCAAAATAATAACTCTAAAGTAGATCATCAGTGAATTTTTTGGTCTGACGTACACGTGTTAGCTTTTGATAACATTGTTTTAGACCAGAAGGAGGGCAACATCTATTTGGAATAGTGATTAATAGCATATACGATATATGACGGTTCAAAAGTAGTAATCGAAGCAAGCAAGCCATTTTCTCTTTTGGTGGTATCTCTCATTAGCTTTTGTTGTTTATGGTTGTTTTATCTTTCCATATGTTTGGATTTCGGTTGAATGGTCGTTATTATGTGCACTTTTGACAAACTAGCTAGTAGCTTGTTGTGGCTCAAGTCAAGTGAATGCTTTGTCCACCACCAATATTCCAGTATGGATACTTAACAATAAATATTCCATTCATTCAGATTTAACAAATGCCCACATAGTAGCATCTAGTGACTACGCGCGACATATCTTATTTGTAGGAAACACACATTTGTACAGAAGATAGATGCATTGGCGTGGCCATTCCATCTTCTGAGTTCGTTATTCAAGCCGTTATTCAACTTTAGAGCAGCAATTAAGCATGGAATCTAGCTGGCTAGGCCACAGAGGGAGTCGATGAGACGGTGTCGACGAAGATGCGGACGCGGTTGGGGCGGAAGTCCCTTGTGACGGGCGAGCCGACGACGAGGACTTGGATCTCGGCGTCGGGCATGTCCTTCAGGATCGCCTCCTTGGCCTCATCGATGGTCATCCCCACCACCTCCGGCCACGACCTCTTGCTGCCGGCAGCTGCGCCCTCCACTGAGACTGATGATCTCATCGTCGGTTGATAACTGCACGCATATTGATTAATTAATTGCACGAATTAAAACACGGCACCATAAGCTAGCTAGCTATAGATCGAAGAAGCTAATAATAATATCTCTTTCAAAAATTTGATGAAACGAGCTAATAATAAGAGAACTGTAGGCTGGGTTAAGGGACTCACTATGGAGTGATGGAACGAGCTAGCTAAGAATTTCTAGCAGTTGTCTGATCTCTAATCAAGAACTTGATGTACTCTGAGTTGTTATGCTAGTAAGCACGGCTATTTATAGAGGCAGCAAGGTCATAGCCCTCTTCAGATGGCCATGGATGCAAGGCAGTGCATGCACGTGCTGCACAAGTGAGAGCCAGCAACTTGGCGTAAGATAAGAACTTCACGTGAAGAACGGACTGCCACGGCTGCTGCAGCGAGCTAGCGAGATATACTACTATAAAGTTTTTGAATAAGATAGACGGTCAAACGTGATGTCAAAAAATCAAAAGCATACTTATTCTGGAATGGAGAGAGTATCATCTTGATAGTGGTACCAAACGGTATGACATGACAACTTGGTTTTAGTCATGTTGGTTGTCCTTTCGGTATCATTTTTCACATAAAAAAAGCTAAATATAAATTGGACAGAGTTAAGGATAGAGTTCTACATATTTGGGCTGATGGGCTATGATTGTTTGGGCCACCCTAGCACATCAGCATTGCTACGCAAGTTTGGTGCGAATAATTCATAGAACATGTAGTTATATAAACCTCCTTCGTTTTTATTTCTATTTTATCAGGACAAGAAAGCTAGTTTAAATTTTTACTAATTGTAGTGTTGTCCTAACAATGACAAAATAAAACTAAGGGAGTATCAGGTTGCGTGCACCAATCGAGGTTTGGCAAGATTGTGCTGCAAAAATCATGGCTACGCAACTCACATATCTCACATAGCTTGTGGTACTATATATCCGACTCCAACGAAAAAAAAAAGTAAAATAAGATATTAGGCCAAATAAATATCAGGCATTATTGTCTGATCAACAACTATGAGCTTATCACTTTCATGTTTTGTACATATGAGTAGTACGTCAGAGAACTTTCAAAGTCAGATATTGTACTTGTCCAATTTGTTAGATCGAGTTAGTGCCGTGCTTGGCACTCAAAAAAACATTTCAACCATAGCGGAAAAAAAATCTGACCGGAATTTCACAATGAATAATGTATTTGAAAAACTATGAACTGTTATACTATATTTAGTTTCTCCAAATTAATGCCCCCCTCGCCAGAAAAAAAAAGAATCCAAATGGTGTTTGGAAACATTTTTAACAGGGCTCTCCATCGATCGATTATCACACTCGATCGCATACGCTGACTAGCTGTGGACGAACATACACGACGATTGAGTTTGAGAGACATGTATGGAGCGGCATATTTACGTGGTGCAAAGCAAAACCAAGATGTATGTTCGTTCATGCATGCAATGGATAAACAGGATATGCAATACATCCAATTAATCAGAACAACGTACACATAATAAGATGCAGAACGGACTGTACGCCTCTTCTGCAGTACTATACTTTATTCAACAGAACGCTAGTATAGTAGCAGGGTTGATGATGGATGGATGGAGCTAGCCGACACGTGGCGTCTGGGCGACGGTGTCGACGAAGATGCGGACGCGGTTGGGGCGGAAGTCCTTGGTGGTCAGCGCGCCGACGGGCAGAACGACGATCTCGGCGTCCGGCTTGTCCTTGAGAATCACCTTCTTCGCCTCCTCGATGCACAGCCCCACCACCTCCGGCCACGACGTCTTCTCGCCGCACTCTGCCATCGTCGACGAGCTCATCTCTGACGATCCAAGAAGAACTTGCTGATGGATCGATATGACTTGTGTGTTTGTTGGTTATGTATGCCATCCAGTGAAGCCCCAGTCGGTATTTATAGAGCGCTTAGTTGGACCAGTACGTCCTCTTAGTAGATAGGCTTCGTGATGTGGCAGCACACGTGCCACACACCAATCAACGAGCCAGCAATGCAACAAGTTGGCCGTGTACTAGTTGTTGTGCAAGAAAACATAGATGCAATGCATGAATAGTACGTAGCTAGGTTAGGCACGTCAAAGTCGCCCCATGTGCCAAAGACAAGGAGAGCTTCACGTCAATATATGACGCGGCCGGCTACCACTGTGTTATCTACAGCTACTATATTAAGCAACACATGCATTGTGTTCACAGCCACTAGGATTTTCTGTTATTGATAAAAATGGGAAATGCACAGGTCTCATGTCGTATTCAAGGAAGAAAATGTATGATCATTTTTCGAGAAGAGAACAAGAAGTTGATCACTCTAATCAATTAATTCCTACAACATTATCTCGTTATACTATTCCATGATGCTTCTTCCACGTCTGTTAATTTGTAGCAAATGCATGACCATTCCACTTCAGGAAAAAAGAAAACTGCCGATCGATGATGGTGAAAGCTTAGCAAGGACTCCTTCCACCTTCCTTGCTGCTCATCAAGCAAGCAATGAGTAGAGAGACACGAGGCACACGAGGCGGGTGTCAATTCCTCGTGTCCTTGTAGGCCCATGGTACGGTCCCAACTCGCAACAGGCCAACACCGACAAGAGGAGGATAATCTTGCAGAACATGACCTTGTTCTCTGGTCTTAACTCGCTTGTGATGCCACTGCCAACAGCTTTTGTTCTCGCGTCACGTACAAGGCACATCCACTGCATCGACGATCAGTACCAACAAAATGCTACGTAAGGGAGACAAAAGAACATAAACCAGAAAGGATTATCTCGCTACTATAAAGACTGCAAGCACACCGAGACATGCATCCGTGCCTGTTTTATCTCTTCAAAAGTGATATTGTTCAACTCAAACGCAAATCTAAATGAAACATTCACGAACACAGCACATTGGCATATATGAAGTCCTGGATTACACGCTCCGTCGACACAAGAAACAAACTTTGTCAGAGATAGAAGGGTTCTATTTGGTTCAGGTCTGGCAGCTAATTAAAAGCTTTACTCTCTCATCCGTGTTTGTTTTTCCTTTTTGTGGAACAATGGATATGTGTGTTGTGATCTGGCAACACGTCATATCCCCACGCTCAAAGACTTGATGGAGTTTGTAGTGTCCGATCAAGAACTTGCAAACCTTTAACCACAGTAGATGTCCGATTTGCAGGCAGTGGTGGCGACAAGGCCGGTCGAAAAGAATCAGACGATAGGAAGATGGGTTGGGCAAAAGGAAGTTGAATCCGTTGTCAGGTGGAGCCAAAGATGAGATACTCTGAGCTGTCTATAATCATATTTGTTGAACTTCATTGCACTGGCAGTTAAGCTCGCATTGATGCTGTAAAACTCTCCTCTTTTTGCATTGCAATTTTGGACTCGGGGCGAACCCCTGAATCTCTGGCGAACAGAAAAAAAAAAACAGAGAGAAGCTTTCATTCCTCTCTCAATCAGAAGCCAAACTTGTAATCAAGCATATGCGATAACATTTATATTTTTTTATTCCATTAGATTCATTACCGGTGCTTACAACAGAAGCTAGCTGCTCCACCTGAGCTTTATTTAATTCTAGATGTCCATTTCCATTCTTGATTGGATGCTAAGCAGATCTATTTCAAGAAAGGAATTGGTCGATAGAGCAGCAGCTAGAGACTAGTTTATCAGCCAATCCTGGGGGTCTCGGCGACAGTGTCGACGAAGATGCGGACGCGGTCGGTCCTGAAGTCCATGGTCACCGGCGAGCCGAGCGGCACCACGGCGATGTGGGCCTCCGGCATGTCTTTCAGGATGATCTTCTTGGCCTCCTTGACCGGAAGGCCCACCACCTCCGGCCACGACGTCTTCTTGTTCTCGCTGCCGCACGCGTCCACCGCCCCGGAGCTCATCTTACCTTGGTTCTTACGTACTACGAGCAGCTCACCGAGCAAATTTATCAACCTGCACATGTGAAATTATGGAATTAACTTGTCATGTATGTATCAGATGTATATGGGTCCAACTCAGCTATTACGAGTATGGCTATTATCTAGAGATCAAATGGGTGATCCAATGTATACTCACCGATGGATCGATGAACGTTTCTTTCGATCGAAACTAGTACTGAAGATGAATGTGAGACTGGAGTCAGTATTTATAAGCCTAGAGGAAAGGAAAGGACATGGCTTCGTTTACGTCCTGCCTTGCATTTGACTTGGCATCCTAATCCGACCGGTCAACTCGCGTGCACGTCTTGTATATGGTAGCGTGTATCACACGCACTACTTGCAGCGGTACCGCTCAGTCAGGGCAGGTTTGAGTACCTCTCTGCCTCAAGTGCTCGTGCGACACATGTCTACAAATCTTTGTTTCCTGGTATGATTTAGAGGCATATAAAGGCTTAATCTTGTTAGATTTAATCCCAAATATTCTACTGAAAATGGTTGAAAATAAATGGTTGAAAATGCACCATGAGAGTTTAACAGATCGCCTGAGATAAAAGTTTATCCCAGTTATAAAGAGATGTTTCTAAAACCAAATGATAACATCTGAGCAAATTCTGAAACGGGGCGACACAATTGTTCAGACCTTCCGATGGGCAGAAAAAAGATATCAACTATCTAAAGCATCACCAATACAAAGAAATTTCCGAAATGGGGTTGGGTTATCACTCCTGGATGGTTGGCGTACATCGCGCGTGGCTCAAATTTGTCTCTTTGACAACGAACATGCAGCAAGTATCTTCATCTTCAACGTATTCGTTTACTTGGCTCCATTTACAGTATTTTTTCACGTCTAGGTATGGTTCTGTAAAAACCCTGAAATCTAAGACATGACATATAACATTATTCATCCCATTTTCCTCCTTTCAGGACAGAGAACTCCAACAGAGTGGAACCCTGAAATAGCCTACAAATCACATCAAAATGGAACTCAGGATATGCACGCATATATATATCATCCCGGATTACAAACATTCTAGTCCATTAGCAAGAGAAACATGAGATAATTAATACATACTAACAGTCCAGGAAAGCTGATACTAATAACTTCAGCTTAACTGTCAAGGGCTAGTGCGCCTGAGCTTATGTTACAACAAACAAACAAGCATCGCCACTATATTGACAGATAAAACAGGATGCTAGTGGCTATTACAGTCTTCGCTATACGAAGTTATTACGTTCTAGAGCTACATAAAATTTGTACAGCAGAGTAACAAACATATGCTTCTTACTCCTCTTCATCCTCTTTACAGCTTTCTTTCAGATTAAACTTGCACCCATGATCGACTCCTCCCTTCCGCGTGGAGTCTTCAGCTAAGGAATGTACACTCTTCGGTGCAAACATACAGTATTTATTTCCGACAAGGCCATACTAGCTGACCTTTTATAAGGTTTTAATTGAGACAAAACGTGAGTGCAAACCTAGCAACTGTTAGCTGTACAACTACAGAATTTGCCCTTTAGGCAGCAGTACATGCTGGTTGAAGCCCAAGGCGCTTCTCTGCATGCACATAATATATACACATACATCAATAGCGTTTAAAATAAATTTAAAGTGAGAGAAAAACATAGACGGATAATGTGAATTGTGAAGTACTTAAGTAGCAAACATAGGCCATACCTCCAGCAGCAACAAGCTTCTCTACACGTGCAACTATGTGCTTGCCATAGGTGTACTTCTTCAGGGTGTTCAGATGTGTCTTTATCCTTGTAAGGATCATCTCTCTCTGCTGATCATCACAAGTTTCTAACACCTTCTGCACCACATAGTTTGCAAACTGATCCTTCATCATTACCTAGCAAGCACAACACAAAACGTTTCAGTGAGGTATCTGCTACAATTTGCTTTCCAAGGCTGAAGATATAACAAATTTCTTGCATAACGGAACATTTTGGTTGAGATCTTGGTAGAGTTTGAATAACACATACCTCAAGATGTTCCGTCTCATTAGTTGTTCCAAGCATCTCACCAATCAGAAGCTGGCGTTCCACAGGATTTCCAAAAGATAAGCACTTCTCAATGACATTTGAGGCAAATTTCTGCTGGCTCATTTGCACAATCTGTCCAACTAACTTTTCAATAATGGCTGATCTCTCATGGGGTTTGCCGTGCTCCAGAACATGCTGTAAAGTTTAGCAAGTCAGTTGTTAGAAATAAAACATTGAGAACTTTGCACAAATAAATCAAAAGTGAAGGTCCAGAAAATCTCAGAATCAGGTCAGCTAAGCCTATGGCAAAGGTTATCACAAAATCTACCCAGTGCATAAGATGAGTCCTTGAATCATGATCAATCCTGATTCCTATAAGAAGATTATGCACATTTCTTCCAGCTAGCGGACAAAAAAATTTGCAGTCAAACATTTTAGGTCTTGGTAATCAACATAGTTATGATACTCATGTTGCCCTATGCAGATTTGTCTCCAGTAGTGCTTTCAAAATGTTACCATTTTATTGGATTTTATATACTATTATAAATAGATTAAGTAGATATCACATCATCGGTCTAAGACACTTTTCAAGGACTATATGTGCCTAAAACATAATTTAAATATGATTTTAGGAGAGTAACTACTAGGATAGCATACAAGGAAACCACATATCAGAACAGGACTTCAGCGAAGGAATGTCTATACTAAATACAAAAAAAAAGTCCAATCTACATGTTCCAGCAATCCGCGAGAAACATTTCTGTAGAGGATGAATAATTGTATTATACTGTAGTTTACATGAATGAATTGGCCAGTTTAGCAATACTAAGGTACACAAATTTTTTACTCAAATTAAACTAAATAAAACAAAAAAATCGCATATTTGCTAGTACTCAAGAAATAAACTAGAGCTGCAATTCCTGAGAACTAAAAACAGCACAATAACCTACTGACATTACTACGCAGAACAGTCTGCCTACATTTCATCAAAATGGTGAAAGTGGATGCAAAATCCTTAGTCCAGCATTGAATGACATCAGTTATCAAACAACCAAAATGTGCCGCTGTTTTATCATGCATTAAGATCACACAATAACCTACAGGTGATACTGCACAACACTGCCCGTCAAGGAATCAACAATACACCGGTACAACATGTACTTCTTCCAATAGTGTGCATGACACTGACCTGAACAACATAGTTACCATACTGGTCCTGAGCTAGCAAGCAAACAGACTGGAGGATCTCATCCATCATTATTTGCTGTGTTTTAGGATCATCACAGTGCTCTAGAACCCTCTGTTGTAATTCATACGACATTGATTAGAAGTTTCATAAGATAATCAAAGATGAGGGAATGATGTATGTTATAAGCATACCTGTATAACTCGACAACCATAAGGATGAGTGGATAGCATTACAACTTGGCCATAGAATGTTGAGACAATGAACTCAATGGCATGCTGAGGGATGCATTCTATGCATTTCTGGATTACATGGTTCCCATTCTGATCACGGACACAACGCATGACATGCCCCTCCAGCTCCACAACCATTTTAGTCTGCAGATCTAAATCAACAACCTCTATAGCCTGCACATAAATCATCAATGGCTTCAGACAAATCACACACGTACTACTTGCTACTGTCTTTCAGTCATTTATTCAATACTACAAATCTGAAGGGTTTACCACTTGTACAAGCACATGCAAGCGTAATTGACAAATATGAGCCTGCCACTATTTGCCCAGTAAGTACTTTTATAAAATAGAATATCCATGACAACTCAACAAAACATCAGCATCTAACTGCTTTAAATGTTTGCTGCATGTTTTCATATTTAGTTGTCTTATAACAGAATGAAGAGATGCAACCTGTGGAACCAATACAATTATACCCAATTTCGATAGTGTTATTTGGATCACATAGAAACTAACAGTTTTGAGTTATCATCCAATCTAAAGTGCTCCTTGGTGTTGTGGACGCAATTGTAGAAGGCCAAAACCACAAAGCTCTACTGATCATAGAAAACTAAATTTATGTATTCATATTTTCTGTGTAAAACAATCTTAAGTGATAAGTACCTTCTGTATAACCCGGCACCCATACATCTGAAGACTGAGAGCAAGAACACGTCCAATAAGCTGACCAGCCAATTCCTTTATCTGTGAAGGGCTTCCATGCTCAAAAAACTGAAAAGGGTGCATGAAGAATTTTAGATAGGTATCATACCATTACAACCTCAAATAAACAATCCTTCCTACCTTTTGAACAACATAATTTCCAAACACATCAGTCATTAGTGTGAGAGCTTGTGGCATGATTTCTGAAAAAACCATATCTTTCTCTTCAGTACTGGCTGTTTCTAGCTTTTGCTGTATGAACCGACTCCCGTATTGATCCGCGCTACAAATTATTCAACAATTAGTAAGCTTTCGCAAAGCAGATTTAGGTAGCAAATCTGTGATTTGTGTTAGCAGTATTACAGATGTCAGAGTGTAAAATTGTGCAAACTATAAATAATAAACAATAATGTGTGCTTTAATACAGCAAGTAGGTAGGCCGGTATATGCATGCTAATATGTTATCAAGTTTCCAACAACAAAG
>LAPY01004317.1:34041-44184 GCA_000970635.1 Eragrostis tef | reverse complement strand
GAATTTTGTTTTGGGCGAATAGATTGGTATTTGTGAAAGATATCATATTGTTCTTGATTGGCAGAGATGCCCCTGTATTGTCTGAAAAAAAAAAGATATGCACCTGTAAGAAAAGTCTCTTATAGCATATTTCTCTTCATCAGTTGTGTGTTAAATATATTGCTCGTATATTGAAGCATATTTTGATTTGACCAGGGAATGATAGATGCAGTTCGAGGGGCAGTTCCTTTGAAAAGGGAAAAGGAAAGGAGATTGGGACAATATTCGCTGAGTTAAGAGGTGGGGACGAATTGTTAAGCTTAAGCACAAACAGGTCTTCCTCTTGCTGCTAAACCTTGTCACAATTCTTTCATGGTACTATACTCATGGGGATATATTTTCTAAATGGAAGGCGGCAATGTTCTCTGGTTTCTAAAAAAGATATCATGGCACTGTTGTATCACCATTTATTCTACCCTCTTTGTCCTTTCCTTTTGGTAAGGTGTACAACATAGCTTTGGGCCATGCATCCTGTCACCTACTACCTCAGATTGTAAATTGCTATGGGCTGTTGACACAGAGCATTCTTCAATTATACATAGGCTTTTTCTTGGTCAAATGTACCAAGAATTTTGTGTAATGAATAACCCTTGTATCACAATCAACTTTGCGAATAGGCATAGTCACATAGATTGACTTGTTGGATATGTAACCGTGTTTACATTCTTTGTATCACTGAATGAGAATCTTTATCTCTTTCTTAATGTTTGCTACCGTGGGCAGATCTGTGGTATCTTATTCTGAATTATATGAGCTCGCGTTGTTTTGAATATAGAATGATTTTTTTGTGGCCTCTACAATTTTGTAAACACTTACAGTTATGAATATTTGACAGTAGACATTCCTTTCTGAGGTTCATTCTATATGTTTTGTAAATTTATATAATTTATGAAACTGGGTTAGTTTTTCACCAAATAGGAAGAAAGCCTTGTAGGTAAATGTGTTTTGACAACAGGCATAATACCAGGACCATGGAAAAGTTGACACTTCATATTATATACCTTTACTCAATGCGACTACTTCTGTGGTACTAACAGGGATTCAAGTTTACTAAATTTTGGGTCACGGGTCGACCCAAAAACTCTCTCAAATGAACTAGTAATTCATCTTATCTTCACAAATCCATCATGAAAATGTACTAAGGTGGTGACCCACTAATACCCACTGGGTATCCATTTGCATCCCTAGGTACTAATGATTAGCATAGTTAGCTAAGCTCCGTTTTTTAGTTCTATTGGATGGAGCCATGAAGGTGTAGGCATGGTTTGTTGTTTTACTTATTTCGCTCTTTCCGGAAATACTCTCCTCGGTTTAGTCTTTTGCTGAAAGCACTTCATGATATTCCTTAAGTGTTCCCTTTTGTGTTAGCTTCTGTTAATTGCAGTTTGAATAAGTTGGTTTATCAGAAACAGTTATGAACTTTTACATGTGGTGGCTATATCCTTTTCTTTTACTGAACTGTGCATCAGATTGATCGTGCCCAACACAATTGAGTTGATTTATATCATATGGGCCCTAAGTTACCTGGTACTTCCTCTGTTCATCTTTATTTGACGTTAGCTAGTTCTTCCAACGTCAAATAAGATGAACAGAGAGGGTACTTTAGTGCACTAATGCTTCTAACGTTTTAGCAGTGCACTTGGAGGTAAATGGTCTAATGTTATCAGGCGTGTCAGGAATGAATGCTAAATTTGTACAGAGTTTGGTGGCCCAAAATTTAGTCTTCTATGTAGTAATGTGATTTTCTGAGCAAGAACCTTAGTAGAAGCTATTATTTTTCCAAAACTAGTGCATATTGGATATATTTCTTCTGCTGATATTTGATTTCATTTGGAGGTTGATTTTAGAAATGAGATGCGATGTACAATAAATCTGTTCACCTTTTATTGCCTTATCAGACTTTTATCTTCTGTGAAAAGGGTGAGAAACTGCAATGCTCATGGACTGAAGCTTTTCATGATTGTATATAGATCACAGCTGGAGTTTTTCATGGCTTACTTCCTTTCTGTTTGCACTTACCGCGTCCACTTTTCCCACAACTAATGAACAGCCAAAGTTATAGTAGTACCAACTCCAGCCTGATTCATGTATCATTGAGTTCAGTGGTCTCCAGTTAACACTTTGACCATTGCTTTTTCTAAGCATGGGTATACAGTTTATAAATTTTATACTGAAATTCATGCAATGACTCCATTAAGTCTATTATAATGTGGCAAACGTAAATACTTTTGTATATTGTAATTATCATTCTAGGGCGACATCTATTTTGGACAAAACATAGTAGTCCAGTACCAAGGTCTTACATTCTGCTTTAATTACCTAATATTCTGGAGAACTATTTCGACCATCGCTTAAAGCGATACATTTTAATTTAACTAGTCTTCTTTAATTAATTGTTATTCTGGAGAACTATTTTGCCATTGCTTAATTTAAACTCAACCATTCTTCATGTAGCACTTGTTGCAGTTCTCAGCATTTTGAAAATGGATCTACAGTCAACAGAGCCAAGGGCTCTTCCACCAAGAGGGTCTTGAGAATTTAATCAGTCCATCCATCTACCAGCATGGACATGTGGCCACCCTCTGGGTCTTCATGGTGCTTGAGCCATGGAAGCTTCTTCGAATTTACTGCTGCAGCTCAAGAAGCACCAACCTATCTTTGTGTCCTTGCCAGTTGTTATGTGCACAATACTCATTTTGAGGAAATGGATTGGTAATATTAATTGTGTCAAACTCTCAACTTCCAAAAGTGACAAGTAAATCACAGTGTACTGATTCATAAATACCTTGATGCCTTGATATATTCTGAAAGATGAAGTAGTAAATCTATGTATTTTGTCAGCAAACCTTTACAATGAACAGGTTATATTTTTATCCCCGGACATTTCTTCAGGTCAACACTGAGTTAAAATGTTTATGATGATATTCTTTCTATCTGTAGTTCTCATGTATAGATATATTTTTATTTATCGACTCTGCAACATGAACACGTGGGATGCAAGTCCATGGATTAAATCTTTAACTAGCATTAGGCTGTGAAGCAGTATTTCGTATGCTCCAGTCCATCTTCCACATTTACATGTTCGGCTGTGATCTACTACCTAAATGGTCTTGTCATTGCCATCATCTTCTGAAGAAGCACCATATCGTGTTGGCTGAATATTCAGGATGGTGTATGGCTGCTGTAGAAGATGAAAGCGACCTCCAGGCGATCCACAGGTAGAGCAAGGACGGATTTTTGAAGGGCGATCCAGAGGTTCCTGTGCTCTGGCGCAATCAGTTCCGTAAGTGCTGCCTGAATACTTCAGCTGGGAAAGAGGGCCACCCACCAGTAACTGATAATTGGTGTAACCAATGCAGCTCCTGCAAGCCTGCAAAGACAACATATATAAGCTTTAGATAATCAGATATCTGAAGAGTTGCATATTCCATTAGTATGTATATGCCTGGAGTCCGTGTTTGCTTGTGAGAGTTTGAGACCCCCGAGACGTAGAACTTCTGCCCAAGTTCAAGCTTATCAGCAAGCTCCTCAATATCCATGCCTCGCTCTTGACATCTCTCCTAGGTTCGGATCAAGCTTTTGAATTGACAAAAAGTAAGCAGATTAGAAGAATTAACTAATATTTTGCTTCTAATTGTTCTGGACTGTCTTACAGGTGGCGACCAGAGAATCGCCTGGAATGCCCAACCGATGACAGCAATTAGCAGAACAAAGACTAACTTGACAGCCGTTTTCTTCAAGATCCGGTGCTTTCATGTGAGAGAAAATAGATGTGAAGATATATCATGAGTGGCCTGTTTCACACCTTGTACTTTTCGCTTGTTGCTGAATGGTTGACATCAATTCAAATACATTTACTGTGTCGCGGCGAATTTCTGGTTATGTAACCATGGGGAAGTGGCACGGATCTGGCTTGTGAGAACTGACAATAGCAATTTCTGTCTACTCAGTGCAAAGGTGCAAAGGTGGCGGCACTACATGTGTTACTGAGTACGATCGGGTTCAGGATTCTTTTTCACCCCTCATCAGGCCCCACTTCAGTGAGTCTTACACTGGCAAACGATACGGCTGCCTGTGTTGTTGCTTTCGTGCCCTGTGCAGGGTCCGCAACAGGGAGATCTCACTGGTGATAAGATATGTCATGCTGCTGTAGTACGCAGCCTAGTCATCTCTCAGTTTTTTGGTGCCAACATGAGAAGGTGCTTAGCTCAGTGAATCAAAGGCGTGTTCATGTTACCTGGTGATCTTCAGAGATGCTGTCATGATCTCAGTTCGAGTTCATGATAGCATTTTAGTTTCTTCGCTTTAACCAAGTGGGTACTGCAAAAGAATATTTTCATATCTTTATTAACTATGAAGCCTCCAGAGTCCAAACTCCGGAGCAGGGATGGACTTGCTTCGGATCCCAAGACTCATAAGCTGTGCCACTGCAGTGAAAATTGGCAGGGAAATTGTTCAGAAAGAATCACAAGATGACCTCGGACGTCGAAACCCGAACGGATCGGAGACCAGCTCTCTGATTTGAGTGCAGAATCATTGTCGCCATGGGAGCACATGTCAATATACGTCAGGCTGAACCGTTTTACCGTTTATTTTAGCGGGCAAAAATGATAATAAAGAAAAAAATGGAAGTTGAGGTTAGGTTTCCGCGATGTAACACAGCGATCAGAGCACACGATCAACTCACTGAAATAAGGTAGAATCAGGTAATTACACGCACTATCAGAAAGATTTCTAAACAGGTAAAATACTAGAATGTCTGATGTGGAGAATATTTTGAACAGAGTACATTCCAAACTAAACGACTTTTACTCTACCTATCTCCATATCATGTTTCAAAATATCTGTGCATTTTGTTCCTGCAACAAATTGCTTACGACTTGGGTCCAATTGGTGCAGATAATGAAATTGAAAGCTATGGTTTACTGAATTGGTGGATTTTCATCATGGTACAAGTTTACGCAATTATAATTCATCAGCTCTAACCAGCTGAGTCGCTAACTGCTGCCAATTTCTGCTTGCCTGAACAGCCCCTGGTCCTTGCAGAATCCGTGTACCCAACACGCAGGCAGATTGTTTACGGAAAAGATGTTACTATTCATAACTTTTTTACTAATCCCATGGCTTGTCGCCAAGTGGGGTAAATTTTAAACATTCACGTAACTCGTGCCCATTGACCGCCCCATCCGAAAGCCGGATTCGCACGGAACTAACCCACTGTCAACCCCACAATAACAATTTTCGAGTATTATCTTGAGAGCCTGGATACTGACTCCTGTTCAATCAAGGGGCGACAGCTTGATCCATGGAGATCCTCCAGGACATGGACTCTTCCCTCCAAAGTCTTCATGTCATGATCTGAATATCTAATTGCCTCCCGTTATTGGCCCACAATGTTTCTCCCATCAGTATGCATTCAGGTTGGTTACTTGCCACTCTGCTTCTTCAGAAACTCAGTTGACGGCTCCTTTCTGCGAGGCACATCGAACTTCAAAGGTGTAGGTGTCCAAAAAACAGCTTATGACATCAACCAAGAAACATCGCCATCTGCAGACAAGTGATAGATAGTTATTGCTAGATATATATAGAACTTAGTGAACTGTAAGGAATGAAGTTTTCCTCCTTTTTTTGTTTATATTTCATTTTTGGCCGAATTAGTAAAGAACTATTAATGTGAAAAGATAGGCAATTCAGATTTTGCCTGTACGTAAAGCATACTTTGATACTCGTAATACCGACCAAAAGAGGCATAGGGTACAAAATCAGCTGTATCAATTATTGGTAGCCACCGGGAATGGTTTCTCTCACAGAACTCAGCAGCAGACATATCTTTTCTCCAAAGAATATTATAATTTCACTAATAAGTTATTTCAGCACTGAAATAAGTATAACACGTAATTGAGATCAATGCAAGTCACTTTTGTTACTAAAAAATTGCCAAAAACCAGAACCTGATTTCGAGATAAGATAAACAGTTATCATTGGTTGGAATAGCTACGGGATTCCATTACCATAGCTAGGTGTCAAGCAAATATCACGGCATTTGTCCGGGAGAAAAAAAAAATGTCACCAAGCTGTACTTGACTCCATTTCTACCACTTGTGCAAAGTGCCAAGAAGGCATGATGCCATTTGACCATAACAGAAGAACTGTGTACTTGGCTCCACCACTTATGGAAATCTATGAAGATTCTTTAATGCCTCAATCAAGACGAACCTATGAACTTTTCATAACTGAAATGACATCTCAGCACTAGACAGCACCCATACATGATGAAGTGGTGGCGGCACTGCATTCTATCCCTTTATTCTTTTCCATGGCATGTAGCCAAAGCACTCCAAAGAAGAGAATAAACAGATAATAAGGTTTATTCAGTTGGAATCACAGTTTGAGGAAAGATTCTAACAGCAATTGAACTCAACAACATCTCTTTTCCTTAACAGAAAAAGAGGCCGCTACGGCTTACCTAAACAAATAAGTCCACAAAGACAAACATTTGAAGGCGCAGAGGCTTCCACGCGGACTGCGCAACATTTTTCTGTTTCATGGATGACAAATAATCATTAGAAATAGGAGGGTGAGAATATCAGCAGGTCTTAATGTTATGTAAGTAAACATTAAATCAAGTACACCAAATGGAATTGATATTCTTTGAAAAGAAATAAAAGAAAAGCATAAGCATTACATTCCCTTTTCCTTCAGAAGCGTGTACTTGATACGCAACATTTAGCTCCTGAAGCGTTTATTTAAACTTGCCACGAATGATTTCATCTAGATGCTTCTTTTTCCCAATATAAAAAGGGTATCTGAAATGTGCTTTTCAAAACTCATGTATTTGAAGCATGTCTCCTAGATAAGAGGGGGAAGTTATACAATACATGGATAATAATGTCAGCAAGGAGTGTCATGAGAGAACATCAAATGAAGCACATAAAATGGATTGTAAATGTTCTAGATAGCTCCTATATTTTTCGCTGTGTTCGGCTGGTAGGTTCTGGTGGGTTTCAGCCGCTGGTAGGAGCAGCAGCTACAGTTGCCCACCAGACTGTAGCAGCACAGCAGCAGCCGGCAAATCAATCAGCCGAACAGGCCCTTTAAGTGTAGAGGTGATACACAAACTATATAAGGGTGATCTATCAGTGCTTTGTTTCCTTTAGTCCACAATTATATATTAACAGACTCCCAACGCCAAAAGACATAACCGCTTCTTTAATTAATGAAATCGGCACTGTCTCGTGCCAGTTTGTTAAAAAAAGAACAGAGAGAGAGTGGAGTGCAGAGGCTTCCATGTAGAAAATGCAGTAATTTTGGTTGGCAAGATAATGAAGAAAAGAACTAAAAAGAAGGCAGCCATGAATATTGGGAAACCAGTACATACTTACTAACATGTCACAAACGAATTCATATACATGCCGTTTTTTTTCTCGGACACATCTTGTTAGAAACCTAAGGTGCTGAGGTATTCGATTTGTGCTAATGTTAATGATTTTAGATAATAAATTTTTTTTCCCTTCCAGAAGAGATCTGATACACAACATTTGATAAAGTGATTTAGCATCAAATGCTGCAGAGAACATTGTCATAAAGACTCTAAAAATAGGACTACTGTTTCCCAACAAAAGTCAGACAGTATATAACAACATAATCTTTACACACTTGACTGGAGGCATGCTTCATAACGATACAACATATATCTCGTAACGTGTCATGCATTTCTGGGTATCTACCGTGGACACATTCTTTACCTGAAAGAGTTCATCTCAATCATGAGAAAATATCTATGTTACTAACGAAGTCCTGATAATTTGTGAACCAAAAAATAAGTCCAAATGATTTTGTAAATCTATAATCATCGTTATTCAAACCAAGTGACTCTGTCTTCTGATGCTCATAAGAACTTGAAGGATTCTGTCTGCTAATGTTACAGAAAAGATAAGTCCCTTGCTTGGCTTTCTTAGAAAAAGTGGCGTGTCATTCATGTTGCCTTTTCCGTTACAAACACAGCATACCCAACTTAAAAATGTACACACATGCCCACATTCTTTTTTGAGCTTGCACTTGACAGCAAGCTCCTAGCCACTATAAATAGAGGCTCCTACTCCACCTGCGCCCAATAAGCACTCCCACGGCACGTCGTTCAATTTAGTAGTTTCCTCCATAGTCAGAGCACACATTGCACAAAACAAAGATACCTGTCCCTCCAGCCATGTCTAGGTCTGTGGAGCCTCTCATTGTCGGGCGAGTGATCGGAGAAGTACTCGACTCCTTTAACCCATGTGTGAAGATGACAGTGACCTACAACTCAAACAAGCTCGTCTTCAATGGCCATGAGCTCTACCCATCAGTAGTTCTATCTAAGCCAAGAGTAGAAGTCCAAGGGGGTGACATGCGGTCTTTATTCACATTGGTAAACAGCAATTAAAAAGTGCAAAATACTTGGCATACTGTTGTTATACAAATACCTTATTCTCACCATCTCTTCATTTTTAAGGTCATGATAGATCCAGATGTTCCAGGACCGAGTGATCCATATCTAAGGGAACACCTTCACTGGTAATCTTCAGTAGTTCTCATCTATAGGTTCTGCTGTTATTTTAACCGTGTTATAGATTAACTAGACAGATAGCAAATGTTTCTGGGGAAGACAGAACTACCTCTCGAATATATACGAAGCAGCATATTTTCTTAGCATTTAATGGGGAAATGTGGCTAAAATGTTGCTCTTAACATTCACAGGATCGTGACAGATATACCTGGGACCACAGATGCTTCCTTTGGTATGTTTTTATCCTGATTTGTTTTTCTTCTATTCCAAGTTATTCTTTTAAATGGATAACCATCAAAACATGCATATTTGAAACTGCAGGGAGAGAGCTCATAAGTTATGAAAGCCCCAAGCCCAGTATTGGTATCCACAGGTTCATTTTTGTTCTTTTCAAGCAGAAGCACAGGCAGACAGTCATTGTGCCATCCTTCAGGGATCATTTCAACACCCGGCATTTTGCTGAGGAAAATGAACTTGGTCTCCCTGTGGCTGCTGTCTATTTCAATGCTCAGAGAGAGACTGCTGCTAGGAGGCGTTGAAAATTACTGTCCATTGTCCAAGTGGTTTTCCAGTCTAGTCAAACCTCTAACGCTACAGCACATGCTCCTATTCTAAAAATAATTCAGAGGGATTTTGGCGTTTTGCAGATTGTAATAGTGTTCAATTCTTATGTAAGCAGTAAGATCGAGAATCAAGAGTGTCCTATGTTCAATATTGAAATAATTGTATGAGCCATTTATCAGGATCAGGGGATGATCCCCAACAGACGAAGTTACTGCATAGTATTTTCAGTATGCTACTTGCACGTTACATGCACCTTCTCTTGACATCCAATCTGCTAGAAGTGAAATTTGTGAATCTTGTTGTGTCACCTTGTTGAAGTATGAAGAGCCCCCGTTACTGCCTTACACTCTACTAATGCTTATCCAAAGTACATAGAGGGTTCACCCACTAGAAATGTTAATATGAGAGTTTGTAAGGTTTAAAACGTAACACTGTTCTTCCTGTTTCACCTAGTTGTAGGTAGTTTGTAAAATTTGCCTCTTTATGATTGACGATTTTTCTTTAGCAATCAAGTGCATGATGACAAAGACAGCATTAAATAAACTTAGGATGAAGTCTTATCCTAGATAAAAATATCATAAATCATGCAAGTCTTCATCAGTACAAATGATAATCTTGCAATGTTCGAACTGAATTTCAGAAGTTTAATCGACAAAGATGTTTCATATGCAATAAATTGAATAGATGAATTCCATCCCAACACTACTGCTACAAGCTAGTCAACCAATCGAATTTCTTCAACCAGCGATGGACCATGCAAACTTTTATCTGGGTTCCATGATTCCTCTTTCTGATAACATTGAGCGGAAACCAAGATACTCCATGAATTGAATGTACATCAACCCACAACATAATAACTCAAGTGCGGTTGTTTCGTCGATCACAACAAAATACTTTAGATCAAAAACATCTGCCTGACCTATGGCGGTCAAGAGAAGGAAGAGGCTACAGGCTCACAACTTGGTTCGAAATTGGGGGGGGGGGGGGGGGAGCCC
>LAPY01004317.1:3030-19764 GCA_000970635.1 Eragrostis tef | reverse complement strand
AAGAGTGTCAAGCCCCCGAATACAAATTTACTTGTCGGCCGGTTTCATAACACCGACAGTGCTCGTATAAGTCTTGTTGTGGGATTCGTGATTGTGTCCAAAGAGTCCGAGATAGTGCCTCTTGGAGATGGCGTCCGCGCTTGGTGATATCTGTTCCCTATTCTTAGATAGGACTGCTCTGTTGATCAAGGGTAGTTTCTCTAGGCTAGCTGTAGGCGTGGTGCTTAGAGCTTTACTTGGCACGTTTGACACCTAACCTCACAGAGGATGGTAGCCGTGAGTATATGTGACAGCTACACCAGTCTTTTTAATCTACCACGTTCGGGTCAGCCTAGTAGGGAGCGTATAGTGGATGAATCCCCAAGGTGAACTAGCAGGATCAGTTTATTAAGCCTTGGCACTTCCGTGCTCGAAGCAACACAAACTTGTATATGCATGACCTTAGCTAGAGTAAATAATCTTATAGAATTAACCGCTGAAAATATAAATATAAGATAAACACATAGAAATCTTTGTCTCTATCTCATTATCCCCCCTAATTTAGACTGCTTCTATATCGTTATTTATCTTAGACTTACTTGATGAGTGCCATATCATCTACTATGTACCTTACCCCTGTCTCAAGTATAGTTGTTGTTCTTTTCACAGGAAATATAATACTTTGTTATTATTCAACATCCTTTTGCTCTAATTCCCTGTAGAAATATAAATACAATAACCCTAGAATACTCTAAGGAGAAATGCTACAATGTTGTTTCGTACACTTGCAGAATTAACAAAATTTAATCATACGCATAAGAGCCGCCAACACGTAGTTGACTTCATCCCATGGCCAGGAATGATAGTTCTGACGAGTGGATTGAATTATGGTTTTATTATACCGTCCTTTCGGGTACTTTTCTTTCTGGTCGAGTTGATGGTGTCTAGATTACCAACAACATCGAAACGAGGGATAGCTATGCCATTCTCGTTCTTTTGACGCCTTTTCGAAGGTTGGTCCTCGTATGAGTCTTCGTGACCTCTTAGAGGAATATATATAGATACTTTCCGCCTGAAGATGGATGCTCTTTGGGATAAGCTTCCTCGTGGAGTTGTGAAGGTTCTGGAGCATACCGGTTGAAGTGTGGGGATACGCTTCCTCGAGAGTTGGTTGATCACTTCGAAACCCTCGAGTGAAGGCCTGAAAATTTGGCACTTGTTGAAGTTCCTGTGGACCCGGTGCCTCTTGCCATTGTTCCTCTCGATGTCATTGTCATTAGTGATGGTGAAGACTTTGAAGATCGTCGTCCCAAGGCTTCTAATGGAGTGGCCAGTCTCACCCAAAGAAAGATGAAGAATTAGAGTGTTCTTCCGTAGGTTTTGATGTCTGGATGTGCTTCTGTATCTTTATTCGCTTTTTCCTAAACTTGTACAATTCAATGCCTATTGTTGGAGAAAAACTATCTTCGTATACTGTCTTGAATGAATCGATGGGTTGTTTGTTTATGTTAGGATCCCTGGTGGACTGATTATCTGTTGCTGCGTGACGCTTTCCATGGTGCTGAATTGTTTTCCCTTTGCTGAATATGTTTTCTTTTGTAATGCTGCCTCCTTTGCTGAATATGTTTTCTTTTATAATGCTGCCTATTTCCGCGAAGACCCCTTGTTTACCGCTCCGGCCTTGTCCTCCTGCTTGAACCTATTTGGCTTCCTTCGAGTGTCTTCGTCTTCCTCTTCTGGATGTTCGTTGCTGGTTCTTGACTCTTCACTTTGAGGTTCTTATCCATTTGCGTTATTTTATTTGTCTTGGACGCTTCAGCCCTTTTTTCCTTCAAGGCTTCCGCCTTCGCTGCTGCAACTTTTTCTGCCTCTTCCCTCGCCATTCTGGCCTTCTATGCCTCTTCCCTTGCTGCTCTGGCTTCTCTGCCTCTTGTTTTGCTCGTAGAGCTTCTGATTCCTTGGCGAGTGCGGTGTCTTGAGTTTTCGAAGATCTTCCTTTTGCCATGAGATTGTCGTGGGCTCGGCCCACGGACGGCATCAAATGTTGGGGATGCGAAGCCCTCAACACAAGCCTTTCGGGAAAATGACGGGGTCGAAGCGCTCTTTCGGTCTGCGGTGCTGGACCAAGGGTGCTGAAGTGCTGAAGCCCTCAAGTCTTGTCGTAGTCACTGTGGTCGAAGCGCTCCTTACGTCTACGGTGCTAGATGAATGGTGCGGAGATTACATGGAGATCGAGTTTGGACAAATGCAAGTCTAGCTCGTATCCCGAAAGTTTAGTGGGGTTTGGTCCTATTTATAGACCAAACCGAAAAGTTACAATACAGTTTATAATAGGACCCTTCGCTACTTATCTCACTATTATCTTGAGCCTTCGCCTATATGATATTACAGCCAGATCCCCCAACATACATAAAGGTCTTTACAATGACAGCCAAGAGCCTTAAACTTACAGCAGACACCGATAGGCTATACAACAGAACTTCCAAAACACTATTATAGCAGAAGACGGAAACGTAGCCACTGCTACATGCAACTTGAGAGCGGACGGAATCCTATTCCTCATCATCATCATCTTCATCATCCTGGTACTCGTACTCGGGCTTTTCATCTGGAGGATTTGAAGCAAAAGTGAGTACATAATGTACTCATCAGGTCCTTTCATAAGTGTAACTATGCATAGATACAGACAAGGCAATGGCCATGGTTTACCATAATTGTGGAAAGCAACTTTTATGTGGGGAAATTTTGGGTGCAAATGCCATTTGGGTGCAACCGTGCAAACAAGCAACGCGGTTTGTTGGATTCCAATCGAGTGACTCTAGTTCAGGCGCTCACCCACTTCTGTATTTGTTCACAAATGCCCCTGAGATGTAAGAACAATGATCCTAACGCAAAACTCACCTATCCTCGTCTCTTTGACTCTTCAGCGATCTTATGAGGAAACACAGTGAACCAGGAGCAGACGTTGGTCCAAATGACTTGTTCTCAGGTCCCTAGATCAGGCCACGCCCTCCATTCTAGTAGGACGAGCTCACCGTCCTCCTCCTCCATTGTTTCTGTCTGTCGTGCACCTCTGTCGGTCCACTCTACAGAACTTCCACGGTCAGGTGCCCCCTTCTCTGCTTCACGCCTTATCCTAGAAGTTGACCTTGCTTTGGTTGATTCCTTTAATTACCTGCAGCCTATGCGTGGCCGGCATGTGGAACAACTATCCACATGGTTGTTGTGCAAAGCAGAATGATGATGTGTCTGTGACATCGTGGTGCAAGGCACAATCACATTTCAACTTCTTTTCTGCTTCACCTCAACTTTATAATTTGTGGCAGAAACTTTGATTCATAATTCAGTATCACGTCAATTTGTACAACGATTGATAGGTGAATTTGAATTACTCTGCTCATCGACTTGTTCAGATGAGCGGAATGGCGACGACAAACGTTTGGCATTCTCAATCTCGACTCTTTCATGGTCGCCTTCCCTTCATCTATCATCAAATTTCATCTCCCTTTAGCTTTTGATGAACGTGCGCTCAGTCAATCATCCAATATCGAAGCAACTACCGAACTCGGGGTAGTGATATGAGATCTTGCTGGCGGTGGAGTGGGAGCACCAGACCATATCGTGGAGCTTGGAGGGATATTTTGCAAGTGAAATCATTTTTACGGGGGCCTTCGTGCAAAATGATGGAAGTGGATAAGCACCTGAACGGGAGGCGCTCGATTGGAATCCGGCAGACTGCATTCCTGCTTTGAACCGTTGCACCTAATAGTCATTTGCATCCAAGATTTCCCCCTTTTATGCAGGGATTGCTTGGAAAACAAATGCAATCCATCCTGCCAGTTCCCACTTTTAGTGCTGGCACAACCAGCGTACGACTCCACACCGATGTATTCCAAAAACACACCAAAGGTGGTAACTCACACCGTTATAGTAATCTTGTGTGGCCAAAGCTTTCGCGTCATTCATTGCCATGGAACGCGATTATCCAGATATATAGGTTACACATTCTGCAGATGTTGTATACGATTCCGCACAAGGTAGACCTGTCCTCCCTACCGTCGAAGTTTGGACACGCAAAATGAGGTCCCGTACCTACTTGGTGTCACCTCGGAATCCACCCATGAAAAATCTATGATCAAGGGCTTCCATCGTCATATAATAACCAGGCCTAAATTACCACCAATATGCCGGATCTCAACGCCACTATCGTTGAGTCTTCTCCTGACTTCCGCTGCAACTCCTACCTCCAGAGGGGTACCGAGGGAACATTATTGTAGAGTGTGGTTCCAAAACTTGCCCATACAAGATTTGTGGCTGTATGAAGGGTGCTAGGCCAGGCGGCACAGGAGTCGGTCCTTATACGAGCGATGCAGGCATCTTCAAAAGCTATCCTCCAAGAGGAGTCACATCCTTGAGATAGCCCAGCCACTTAGGACTAACTCGCCTGCTTCCGCGAAAAGTATCCCTACTAGCAGTTGCACAAATTGTCACTATTCCCACCCATATTTCTTATTCACACGGACACCACTAAGTACTCATGCAATTTTAACACAAAAGCATGTATTGCAAGATTAAATTAAGTACCAGTGCGAACAGGTCCTAAGCAGCAATTCATTCCAACATATTATTAAAAAATTAACGATGCTGGTTTCTAGGTTTAACAATGGAAGCAGAATAAACAATATCAAGACGTGGTAATTAACAAGTACCTAGGACATACTAAGCATTTTAAATAACATGCATGATTATTTGTAAAGCAAGCTCTAATTAGGATATGTTCACAATCATAGGATCAAGTAGGGTTAGGTCTTGTCTTCACCAAAGACTTCTTCCTCTATGTCCTCGTAATCCGGATCCTCAGATCCTTCCTCGAAGACTTGATCGTCTAAAGAACACAAATAAAAACCATCGAATCAATCTACCGCTTAATATACAATTAACAATCATTAAATCAAATAAAAGGCAAAAATAGATCAATAAGGGCAGATTGGTTCTGGTGGCATTGGATAGAGAATGATTTTAGACAAATTTTGGCGAAAGAATCGCCAATAATCGGATTTAAGATGGCTAAGATACGGATTTTGGAAGTCCAGGGAAATAATTTAACTAAGATTTAAGCTTAATTAAGTATGAGAAAAACTTAATTAATATGAGGTAACCAGGTATTGGAAAGTGATTAGGAGATAAACTAGTATTTGTAAGGAATTTATAGGATTTTTCTGATATTGGAAAAGTGCTTGAAAAATATTGTGTGTACACAGGTTGTGTGGATCTAGCATTTACAGAGCGCATGAGAGAAAGACTGGTAGGGCCAGAGGGCCCGATGCATTGTTGTATTCTGTGTTGCGGACTCGGTCCACGTGGCTGTGAACCGAGAGTGCGCGTGCGTGTGGTCCATGGTGAGCCAGGCTCGTGGACCCGTGGTGATTGTGCAGACGGAGAACGGGTCGTGTGACACCCACGCACCGGCGCGGCGCGATCAAACGCGCCGAAGAGGGTGCGCACGCGGCGACGCGTCGCCAAAGATGGGCGGCGCGACGGTGGGTGACGGTGAAACGCGTGCATGCACAAAGGAGCTCGAGTTTGTGTGGCCGTGGACGTGCGCGTGTGTGTGACGGTGCGTTTGGTGGGCTCGGTCGGTCCGAGGACTCACCTACGGTGGCCGGTGACGAGATCAAGTGCGGCGGAGGCGGTGGCGCTCGGTGCAAAGCTCGTGCGCATGTGCGAGAGTGAAAAGAAAAAGGCATGAGAGAGAGAGAGAGAGAGAGAGAGAGAGAGAGAGAGAGAGAGAGAGAGAGAGAGAGAGAGAGAGAGAGAGAGAGAGAGAGAGAGAGAGAGAGAGAGAGAGAGAGAGAGAGAGAGAGAGAGAGAGAGAGAGAGAGAGAGAGAGAGAGAGAGAGAGAGAGAGAGAGAGAGAGAGAGAGAGAGAGAGAGAGAGAGAGAGAGAGAGAGAGAGAGAGAGAGAGAGAGAGAGAGAGAGAGAGAGAGAGAGAGAGAGAGAGAGAGAGAGAGAGAGAGAGAGAGAGAGAGAGAGAGGCTGCGGGTGCTCACGGTCGGGCTCGAAGAAGGCGGGGGAGCTCGAAGTCGGGCTGTCGACGACGTGTGGTGGCCGGTACCCTAGCCTACTGTCTGACGCCATGGCTCCGTGGCTCGGCTGCGCAAAAGGGAGTGGGGTCAGAGATGAGCATAGCTCGAAGAAGCCAAGGGAAGAAGAAACGGCGGCAAAGGCCCACTGGTTGTAGTCGACGAAGTGGCCAGAGTTGCTTGCCGGAGTTGGGAGAGGAGAAGGGGAAAGGTGGAAATGGATGAGCTCGGGTGTGAATGGAGACAAATGTGCTCGCGAGGGGGACGAGAGAGAGAGAGAGAGAAGAATCGGAGCTCGTCAGGTTATAAAGGGAAGCCGGAGATAAGGTCGTCGAGCTGGTGACCGGTCGTCGGTCGTCCTCGGAATTAAGGCGCGACGCGACGGAACGAGAAAAAGGACAGCGTCCGCGTGCATTGTGACACGAGCGCAAGACGGGCACAGTGCCGCAGACAATACGGAACAGAACGGCGCTGCGATGCGTGTCGTCGCCCAGAGAATCCGCCAGCGCTCACCGCCGCGTGTCGAGCAAAGGGAAAGGAGAGGGCACGGGCGAGGCTGGGACGGCGCGGCGAGTGCGGAGCGGGCTCCACGCGACACGCTTTCGGGACAGCTCGTGGAGGGGGATGCACCGGGACGACGGCGCAGCGACAAGCCGGCGGCAACGCGTCACGTGCGGAGGAAGAAGGTGATGCGGGACCCATGCGTCAGCGGCTCCGGGCGGAGGAAGCGGGCCGGGTGAGCTGGGCCAGAGCGGCTGGGGGGCGCGACCGGCTTTGGAAAAGAAAAGGAAAAAGTGGAGGCTGGCCGGCGGGAAGAAAAGAAAGGAGGACGGCCTAGTAGAAAAAAAATGGTTTGAACATTTCCTGGAATTAGGATGGATTTAAATTTGAATGAACTTCAAATTTGAAAAAGAAAGGAAAATCAAACAAACACATAAATAAAAACAAAAAATCCAAATATGCTTATGATGGGGGTTTGATGCGCAATTAAAATTCGAAAACTTGAATTTGGCAAGCATTTACCTCCTAAATCGGTTGAACTTAGTTGAAAATTGAAATGTTCATTTTAGTGATTTTTATATAATGGGAAAACGCAGGGTTTTACAATATTAAAATGTGTGAAACTATTGCAGGTAATGAGAGTTAGGGCAGACAATATCGACGAGGCAACAGATGAGGTAATTAAATTTTTGAAGGGTGCAAGCACTGGAGGTGTGATATACTTCCATGGTTTCTTTGGATGGGGTGCATCCAACATCCTCAAAGCCATTGTTAAACGACTAAAAGAATCGTCATCGTCGTTAGGAGGAACAACCACTAGGATGAAATCTGGCTGGGATAAGATCATCCACATTGACTGCTCATTGTGGAAAAGCAAGAGGGTCTTGCAGAAGGTGATCGCAGATGAGCTGAAGCTTCCCCAGCAGGTCATGGCCATCTTCGACCAGCATGATGAGGAGGATGACTTTGAAGGGGTGGAGCAAAGCTCTAGAGATGTTATTCCTTATGTCAAGTGGGAGATCTTGAAGGCTCTTTATAACCACAAATTTTTGGTGGTCTTCCACAATGGTAGTGGCAGCTACATTGATCTATGGGAATGTGGTGTCCCTGTAATTGGGTCAGTGAGCGGTAGTGTGTTGTACGGCGCGGCGAGTGCGGAGCGGGCTCCACGCGACACGCTTTCGGGACAGCTCGTGGAGGGGGATGCACCGGGACGACGGCGCAGCGACAAGCCGGCGGCAACGCGTCACGTGCGGAGGAAGAAGGTGATGCGGGACCCATGCGTCAGCGGCTCCGGGCGGAGGAAGCGGGCCGGGTGAGCTGGGCCAGAGCGGCTGGGGGGCGCGACCGGCTTTGGAAAAGAAAAGGAAAAAGTGGAGGCTGGCCGGCGGGAAGAAAAGAAAGGAGGACGGCCTAGTAGAAAAAAAATGGTTTGAACATTTCCTGGAATTAGGATGGATTTAAATTTGAATGAACTTCAAATTTGAAAAAGAAAGGAAAATCAAACAAACACATAAATAAAAACAAAAAATCCAAATATGCTTATGATGGGGGTTTGATGCGCAATTAAAATTCGAAAACTTGAATTTGGCAAGCATTTACCTCCTAAATCGGTTGAACTTAGTTGAAAATTGAAATGTTCATTTTAGTGATTTTTATATAATGGGAAAACGCAGGGTTTTACAATATTAAAATGTGTGAAACTATTGCAGGTAATGAGAGTTAGGGCAGACAATATCGACGAGGCAACAGATGAGGTAATTAAATTTTTGAAGGGTGCAAGCACTGGAGGTGTGATATACTTCCATGGTTTCTTTGGATGGGGTGCATCCAACATCCTCAAAGCCATTGTTAAACGACTAAAAGAATCGTCATCGTCGTTAGGAGGAACAACCACTAGGATGAAATCTGGCTGGGATAAGATCATCCACATTGACTGCTCATTGTGGAAAAGCAAGAGGGTCTTGCAGAAGGTGATCGCAGATGAGCTGAAGCTTCCCCAGCAGGTCATGGCCATCTTCGACCAGCATGATGAGGAGGATGACTTTGAAGGGGTGGAGCAAAGCTCTAGAGATGTTATTCCTTATGTCAAGTGGGAGATCTTGAAGGCTCTTTATAACCACAAATTTTTGGTGGTCTTCCACAATGGTAGTGGCAGCTACATTGATCTATGGGAATGTGGTGTCCCTGTAATTGGGTCAGTGAGCGGTAGTGTGTTGTGGACATCCCGTGGAAGATTTCATCTTCATGTCACAGAAAGTGGTGGTGACTCGGATATGCAGAAATTAGCTGGGCCGAGTGATGTAGCTCTATCTTTTGTTCTATCATCAAGAGATGATGAAGTGCTTCAACCTAAGTTTAAGAAACTGTTCTATGAGGAGGCTGAGGAGGTTGCAAGGTACACTGGTCTCCCTAAACCTGTAATGAGCTCCACAATTGTCTTGGAGTGCCTCTTATACAGGGCGTTGAGAGGCAATGATTGTAGCATCGACTGGGCCACACATGCATCAAACTATTGGGTGTGTGATGGGATCATAGAGGCCATCATCGATGGCTATGAAAGGGCTTGGGAGATTGCTAATGTGTTGCAGACAAACATGAACTTAGATTTGCTGAAATGTTGCATGAATTTAATATGTGATTGTGGTAAAGAGTGGATGCTTCGTGATCGTTGGGTCTCAGCCAATGACCTAAAGGCGGCAGCAATCCAAGTACCACTTGAGGCGACATCCTTTTTTTATACAGCAACTAGGTCATCAGGTAATAAGACTGATACGTTGGCACTGAAAGCTAGTATGTTCGGACCTTCATATAGGAGCAGGCTGCGTGTATTACATTTGTTCGAGTGTGCCTTCAGCTTTTCATCTCCCCCCTTCCTATGCTGCAGCAACCTAAGATTCCTCCTCCTTGATCATTGCAAAGACACGGATGCAGTAGACTATCGTGGGGAGGAGAAGCATCACAGCAACAATATCCGTAACAATGGAGCATGTTTTTGGAAGCTATGGGTATTGGATCTGCGTCATACAGATTGGTATTGGTTGCTATCTGAAGAGATGATGGATGAAATGGAAGAGCTCAGGGAACTGAATGTGAAGGGTGTAACCAATTGGACCATAAGCCATCTATATCATTGTAGTGGTGCTAGAAAAAGGTGCAGGTTGCGCAAGCTCCATGTAACAACTGAGCCAGCAAATATTGGTGTTGGTAGCGATACAGGTCAAGCGTCACAAGTGGCAGTATTATTCCCAGACCTGTCACACTGGAGCAACCTCACCACAATCATTCTTAATGGCTGCGATGGACTAGAGAAGATTGGTGCCAATGTCTTGCCTAAATCACTACAGTCATTTAGCTTTGCCAGCAGTACCAACACCAAAGTAAAGAGCATCTCGTTCCGAGGATGTTCAAGATTGGAGAGTCTATTGTTGACAGGATTGTTTCAGAGTCTCTTGGAGCTCGACATGTCTGGTACAGCATTGAAAACCCTCAACCTTAGTCTAGTGCAAGCCCCACACCTTAGGCGACTTTTTTTGCTGGCATGTGGGAACTTATGTGCAATACTATGGCCACAAGAAGGTAAAAGGATAGAACTGGAGGTGGTACGCATTGACACGACCGCAACAATACTGGCTAGGGAAGAGAAGGAGACTAAGGAGGCAAGCCACAGTACAAGTGTAGGATCGTCATCACCAACCGTGCTTGGTGGAAACCAGACACTGGATGAAATGGATTCATACATTTCCCTCAGAGATGCAAGGCCCCTTCGCTCAGTTCGGCATGTTGGACTTGTCAAAAGTTTGTCTGTCGACATATCCTCTGCTAGCAGTACTGCTGCCGGTGGTCACAAATCCACCGATCAAGAAACTAATAGAAACGCTGGCAGAACTGAGCAAGTACAATCTCAAAACTTGTACGTGGATGTTGTTGCCACCATCAATGATAACTCATCAGAAGCTGTTGGGGCTTACAGAGCTGTTGGTGATACGCCAACGAAGTTGATGTGTCCATGCCCGCCTATTCCTACTGATCCAAATTGGGCTCACTGCTACATTATCATACAAGATGAGAAACAGATCAAAGTGCCACGGGGTACTACTAGTAGCGAACAAGAAACCAGAGCTACCATTCTGCCTAATTTTGTGCATGACAGAGCTAAGACCTTGCAAGTGCATGACTGCTTAGCAATCAACTGTATCCCAGGGCCTGCGCCGGCTGCAGTGGATATGGACTGGAACAACCTGCTATGGTGCCGACTCGAGAGATGCCCCAGCTTAGAAGGCACAGTTTTCTTCACTCCTCCGCTTCAAATTGAGGATAAAAGCATCTTCCGGTGTCTGGAAACATTCTGGGCATCCGAACTCCTAAAGGCGCGCTACATCTGGGATTGGGGCACATCCTGGTTTCGGCCTGGATGGAAATCATTTGAGGATTTGAAATTCTTACACTTGGATTTCTGCCCCCGTATTGTACATGTACTCCCCTTGTACACATCAAATGATCGTGGATGCCGCAGCTTGGAAGTTCTTGAGATTGTGTGCTGCGGAAACCTCAGGGAGGTCTTTCCGTCGGATTCGGAATTACTACATGAAGAACCAAGAGAATTTCCTAACCTGAAGCACATCCATCTGTATGAGCTGCCCATGGTACAGAAAATTTGTGGCCGCAGGATGTCCGCGCCCAACCTCGAGACCGTCAAGATCAGGGGCTGTTGGGGCCTTAGGAGCCTACCGGCCGTTCGCAACCGCAGCAGCGGCGCACCGCCGCCTAAGGTGGACTGCGAAAAGGACTGGTGGGATGGCCTTGAGTGGGATGGTGAGGAGTCCGGCCACCACCCTTCCCTTTACAAGCCCAGCTACTCCAAGTACCACAAGAAGATCCTGCTCAGGCGCACCGTTCTCAGGTTGCTTAGTTCATTTCAATTGATTGATCCCATTAGCATAATCTATCGATTAGCTTCTTTAATCCTATACAGTTGTGTATCTGACATGCATCCTTCTCTGGCTGTTTATTGGGTTGGGTTTGTGTTCCCGCCTGCAGGTAAGATACAACTCTTGTGACACGGGAGAAGAGATGCACGCTGGGCTTCCCTCCAATTCATGAGCTTTGCGCGTGATGGTGTTGTGATCAGCAGTTCCTGTATCAGTTTCGTTTGCAAGGCAACGATAAGTCGCCTGCCGTCAGACCACTCGTCTGCTGCGTTTTGCTATTTCGGCTTCTGTTTGATTTATTTGGTGTGCTTGGGCAGTTGGGCTTGGCTTGTGCGTGTGTGATCTGCATCTATCTGTGTGCTGCCATGGTTGGGCAACTACAGAGGATCGAATAAACAAGGAGAGGCAATCAGCTGTAGCTGCAGGGGAAGATCCAGGGGGTGAACAACCGACGTGCCCACCAGCTACCTCTGAATCCTCATGCAGTCCTGCTGCTGCCGTGCTCCTGCGTGGTGTGCTGCTACCAATTTGCATGTGTTTGTGCGTGCTGTGCGCGCGCGTGTGTGGACCTGTATGTGATTTGCTTGCAATGGACAAACAAATTATTGTTGCTCTGTGTTCTTTGATTATAGTGTTGCGTTTCGCCACCTCGCCAATGCAAAAGTAAGAGCTGAATTTGTGTGTGGAGGCTGTCGTCTGCATGGCACTTCTCTGCCTCTGTTTCTGTGGTTTACTGTTGGCATCTGCAGAATAATCTATTAGGCCTGTTTGGAACACGAGAATGAAAAACGATGATGAATTCATTTATTTGCAAACTGCCTACATTATATGAAAGCAGTTCTTCCCAGACATCACAAAGACTGCCACTTGAAATGGAACCAGGTGTATTATGTTAGATAGACCGAAGTGGTCGGTGTTAGAACAATATACTATAAAGGTGGATGTTGTCCCATAGAGGAAAAAGGAAAAGGCACTGTGTCAGGTATTGAGACAAGAACTTTTGACATGAAGTACTGCAGCAAGCCTTGTTCTAACCAAATGAAAAAACATAAACTGGTACTGATACTTGTTGGTGCAGTCAGTGTGCAGGAGGAGTACTTTGCTTATGTGCAGCTGTTGCCGCTTCAGTGGGTGGCCACGGCAAAATTTGTTGCTCGAATCTGCACTAAGCTAACAAGCTTATAATGTCCATTGCAAGTTCAGCAATAAAGCCACTAAGCTTCGTTGCAGCAACCCGTTGTAGCTATATAGTACGGCATTTCACGAAATGTCACCAAGAAAAGTGTCTGCTGGATTAAAGAGTCAATCCAGGTAAAACCAGCATGTTGCAGGCTAATAAAGAAGGCAAACAACACTCGTGAGAATTTTTTCGAACTATGAGCAGGAGCACTGCTCTTTCATTTAAGATAGAAGAAGGAATACAAAGTTCATTACAAGATTGTTAGTATTACATAAATTTTAAACAGCATCAACACCATATCGAAGCTGACTACAAAACTTACCCGTCTACACCTCTTGGAGGTTTCGCTCCTGGTCTCCAAGGGCTCATTCACACGTGAGAATTCACATATACTTTGCGCTGACTGAAACACGCGAACGAAATTCCTAAATCAGCAGCAGCCGAGCAAGGCCAGGATGCAGGTTACGCCGGCAATCAGAGAAGCTGGGAGGGAGGGCTGAGCAATCTATCCTTACCGGTCACCGCCGACCCCGTCTTGATGGAACCAAATCACCAATCGCCGGCGCCTGGACGCTCCCCCGCAGAAGCCGGCGTCTGGGGCAGGATTTGTCAGGTACTTTGCCGCCGCCAAGGTCGCCGGAGTGTCTCCGTGGGCAGCGGCCGCCGCCTACGACTGACGAGTCGACTGGGAGCCGTATCCGACGGCGTACACCAGTTGGAACGAATACGCACGGCGTGCCTGGCCCAGCTTGAACTGGGAGCCTGCCATGCATGACGCATGGGCTTAAACTTTGGAAAGGAAAAAGGCCCATATGATATTCATTTCCAAAACATCTAAAATTTCTGTCCTTCTTCATCAGTACCAAAATCGATCCCATCCCACGATGATATTGATTTGATAAAATTAAGAAGATGTTTTAAGCTATAAAAGGACAGAAAATGAAGTTTTCGAAGCCTCCTGGAAGACCTAGACATGCTTAATATCTTAAGTAACATCACTAACTAATTTATCTTCGAAATTAACTAATGAATATTTCATCAGTTTTTGATAAGTTTGTTTATTTTTCTTACTGGTTTATGTTTGTGTGCGACTTTGCCCTATCAAAATAGTTTTGATGGTTCCGTTGTTGCTGTTAAGGATGACTGATCTATCAAACATTAGAGAGCGATATTGTACCAATGCCGTGTGTAATAAAGTTTTCTTTAGGCATCAAGACTATTACACAAAAGAGGTACATGAATGTGCAAAATAAATATTGTATTAGTTTGTTTGGTACATGTTGCGTGTCGCGTGAGCATAATGCTTTACTAATGACGTCGCTCGCAGCGGCAGAGCAGAGTGGTCAACCGAGGTCGCCCAGGGGCATGGGCTACCACTGCAGTCACTGGTAGTAGTACGTATAGTTTGAAAGGATCTGAAAGCCGTCTTCCGAAAAATTACGAGCAATTCTACTTCTGAAGAATCAAGAAGCTGTGTTGCTGCCGACTTGTGAAATTTGTAATCGTGCATACCAATATTAGGAATGATGCAGAGAGATTGAAACATGTTTGAGCACTTTCACAAATTTTGCTCGAAAAAAAAGCACTTTCACAAACGAAGCGCTGCATTTAACGGAACGAGAACATCCATCTCTCTCATGCTGAAATCTACAGCGCTACCTATCACATTTCAACATTGCAGGGACAAACCACAAAACACTGCCGCACTTGATCTGCCCAAAATGCCGCCCACTCCCTGCTCCTACGAACGATGCTACGACAAGCACTAGCTTACTAGTACTCCTCTGAACACTAAACTCACTGTGCATGCACGCCCCTGTTAAGCTAAACTTGCAAGCTACCGCTATTTACAAAATGCATGCATGCGCGAGTACTGATCCCTGCTAGCTGTTTCACTTGGGGATATTGATTTGATAAAATTAAGAAGATGTTTTAAGCTATAAAAGGACAGAAAATGAAGTTTTCGAAGCCTCCTGGAAGACCTAGACATGCTTAATATCTTAAGTAACATCACTAACTAATTTATCTTCGAAATTAACTAATGAATATTTCATCAGTTTTTGATAAGTTTGTTTATTTTTCTTACTGGTTTATGTTTGTGTGCGACTTTGCCCTATCAAAATAGTTTTGATGGTTCCGTTGTTGCTGTTAAGGATGACTGATCTATCAAACATTAGAGAGCGATATTGTACCAATGCCGTGTGTAATAAAGTTTTCTTTAGGCATCAAGACTATTACACAAAAGAGGTACATGAATGTGCAAAATAAATATTGTATTAGTTTGTTTGGTACATGTTGCGTGTCGCGTGAGCATAATGCTTTACTAATGACGTCGCTCGCAGCGGCAGAGCAGAGTGGTCAACCGAGGTCGCCCAGGGGCATGGGCTACCACTGCAGTCACTGGTAGTAGTACGTATAGTTTGAAAGGATCTGAAAGCCGTCTTCCGAAAAATTACGAGCAATTCTACTTCTGAAGAATCAAGAAGCTGTGTTGCTGCCGACTTGTGAAATTTGTAATCGTGCATACCAATATTAGGAATGATGCAGAGAGATTGAAACATGTTTGAGCACTTTCACAAATTTTGCTCGAAAAAAAAGCACTTTCACAAACGAAGCGCTGCATTTAACGGAACGAGAACATCCATCTCTCTCATGCTGAAATCTACAGCGCTACCTATCACATTTCAACATTGCAGGGACAAACCACAAAACACTGCCGCACTTGATCTGCCCAAAATGCCGCCCACTCCCTGCTCCTACGAACGATGCTACGACAAGCACTAGCTTACTAGTACTCCTCTGAACACTAAACTCACTGTGCATGCACGCCCCTGTTAAGCTAAACTTGCAAGCTACCGCTATTTACAAAATGCATGCATGCGCGAGTACTGATCCCTGCTAGCTGTTTCACTTGGGCTGCTTGTTGCCGCCGGCGGCAGCAGCAGAGTGGCCACCTCCGGAAGAGGGCTCGCCGCCCGGCACCACCGCCTGGGTCGCCGGCGCCGAGGAGGAGGAAGCGGCCTGCTGCTGCTGTTGGTGGTGCTTGCGCTGGAGCTGGGTGAGGAGGGCCTTGTTCTCCTGGTCCAGCTGCCGCGCCTTCCGCCGCAGCTCCTCGTTCCGCTGCATGATGCACAGGTTTTGCAGCAGCAGGTTCGATTTCGCCCGCTCCATCGTCACTGCTTCGAAAACACATTTGCTCATTGTTAGCACAGAGATCACAAACGATGAAATCTGACACAAGGCAAATGTACGTTCTTCTACAAGCTGCATACGAAATGAAGACGGGGGACTAAAATTGCAAGCGAGAAAGGCATGCGTGGAACTGAAAACAGCTCTTGCAAAAAGAAGATAACCCTGCTACTGAGATTTCTATCTCAAGATCTGGTACAGTTCGAACGAGAAAGAAAAACTATCTGCTAGGGAAAGACATGATGCAATGCAAGTAACTTGAAACTGTTGGAATTAAAACAAGAAACGAAGGGCTTGAAAGCAACAAGTCAAAGACAAGAGAATGCTACTCCTACTTGCGCTACATTTCTCTCACCTCTTGCTGAAGCAGTCGTTCAGAGGCAGATGATTTGTGAGTGGAAGGAGGGTGGAGCCGTGGAGGAAGGAAGAACTCTCTGTTTTTAGCTGGGCAGCGCTGGGGTTTGCGTGGGTGCCTATTTATAGGCAGCCAACGAGCTCACACGGAGAGCAATGGCCAGGGCGTGTGTTCATGGGAGTACTGTACCCTGCAGCTTGGCGTCATCATCATCTTCTTCCTGCGGCTGCAGACACGAGGAGGAACTGTGCGCGGAGTAGCTGTCAAGAAAGTGTCATGATGGTGATGAATTGATGACGCACTTCAGGGAAGGTCCAAAGATACGCAATCATTCTTCCTCCTCCTCGGTCTTCGCCTTCCTGGCTTCCATCCGCTTCCTCAGGCCAGCTTCTCTTCGTTTCATTTAGGGGGTGTTTGTTTTACGTGTCTAAAATTTAGAGAGGTTTAAATAAAATAATTTTACCATTTAAGAGTATTAAATAAAGTTTAATTACAAAACTAACTGCAGAACCTCT
>LAPY01004316.1:27420-44188 GCA_000970635.1 Eragrostis tef | reverse complement strand
TTTTTGGTAAATATTCAGTTAGCCTGTGTGCTGTACACTCGCACCGGCTTGTACAATAAAATCACTTATTTGTTTGGGATTGGAGCTCGTGCCCACCAGTTTTGTTCAGATACAGATCAACTCAGATTTCGTATACCAGCCTGTTGTTTTGGTTAGGATGGTTCTTCCACGTTTATATTAACTATGTACTGGTTTCCCAACAAATTGTCTGGGTGGTGTAGTTGGTTATCACGTTAGTCTCACACACTAAAGGTCCCCAGTTCGAACCTGGGCTCAGACATTAAACTTTTTTTTTTTTGGCGGTAGCGAAAGTAGCATAAGCTTAAACACATAGTTCTTGCAACAGCATCTCTCACTTCACAAAAATATTGTTGGTTTCATAGCACCAACAGCAGCAGATTAACAGTCTCTCATTCTGGTGTGCATCGCATATGCAAGTTGCATTTCATTTCAGGAACTAAGTTCATGAGTGCTCGATTGTTATTAACAGACAACATGCTACCTAAGGTTTTACATATCACATACTGGCATTCCCAAGTTTGGAAGCACAACATTGTACATAAACATCAGCATGTCAGTCATGCATTTCAGCAACAGAATACCAACCACTACAAAGACCACACAGCAGCGTCCAAAATATGAGTCTGGTGTCCCTCCTACAAAACACCTGTCTACACTAGCATACATCAACACAAAAACCTGAAAAAGAAAGATAGCAGCATTAGGCAAACAAGGACAAATTAGTCTCATGAAAACTAACCGTGCAGTTCGTCAATATTAGGCACTGAGAAATGCAACAACAACAAAGCATGTTAAGTTTGCTGACGAATGTTTCCATATTTCATGAAAGCATGACCTGGAGTCCTGATGAGAATTATTGTCCGGTTTACACAGGTAATTTTTTATTTGAGAGAAATAAGCAGCATGGGGGCTCAAATGGTCATCAAGCGAAGAGGTAAGCACCCTCATATAAGAAGAGTTCATTCGGCTGTGCAGATAAAGTACTGATACTGCTGATAAGAGTTCACTTACTAACTGCTGAGGATCAGAGCACTATTAGTCAAGTTTAGAACGATCATATTGTTCGATGATGTATTTACCTAAAAATGAACAGAAGAACTTTTTTTTTTTGCAAAAAATATGTGAGAATATTTTCCTTCAACATGGAAGGTTAATGTATGAAGAAGGTTGAACATCAACTAATGCATTTCCTCTCAAGCATGATGATGTTTCTTACCTGCTTTAGTACATTAGTTCAGGCACACCCAGCGCTTCTTTTATTAGAAAGAACCTCGGCAGTTGGTAGAGCCGCAGAGGCATGGCTTGAGTTTGCAAGCATTGGTAAATTCACCCTTGAAGCCAGGAGGAGTTCCTCTTGTACCATAATCATAGGTGAGTTCAGTCATGGGAGGAATATGTTTCAGGGCAAAGAACATGATATGTGGATAACTTTCATCGCCATGGTCGTACTGTACGGGTTGCCACAGGAGATTAGGGGAACAGCTATGGTTCAGAAACCGAGCCACATTCCCTGAATCTTTTGCACTTATGACGATTGGTAATTTCTTTAAGCTTTCAGTTGTCACATTACCACTTGCTTCTTCAAGTAATTCTGCTCCCAGATTCCATCTTAAAACCTTATCACCAAGCCATGATGTGTGGAAGGCATATTCATATTCCTTGTCATCCATGTTCAAATTTGTTTCATCAATGACTTCACCAGCATACTCACAAATGAACGTCCCGGCACGGATAGGGCCCCAAGAACGGAGACCCCATCCACGGTCCCCAGTCCAGAAGACCTCAAAGTTCAGATAAACACCCTTCTGAGAGACCCTGTTTCGGCAATTTTGAGAACATTGACAATTGGAAGAGCATTCATAAAGTATCGGAACATGCTTTACAAGCACTCCTGTTGAGCTGTAAGGGAGATCACCACCATTCAGTCGTACACATGAACAATTATCGTTACCAGGCAAGCACACACTGGGACAGTTGCAACTCTGTAATGGTTTCATATTGTTAAGCGGTCTTGAATACTTCACTCCAGTAACATAATTGAAGTAGCTTGGCCCTTCCTCATTATCAGCATCATTAACGAGGCACACAGGTAGATTCTCAATCTTTGATGATAAGTCACGTTGTATGACCTTCTCTCTTGTCAAGGGTTTTTGTTTCCACTTCTCTGTCATCTTCCAGACTGTCATCTTCCAGACTGATAATCCATCACGCTGCCCTGGCTCCCTTCTCAGCTTGTACTTGAAAACACTAAAACCGTTCTTTGCTTTGTCCATCCAAGAATCTTCAATTCGATAAAGCCCATCATAAATGTAAATTTTTCCCGAGTTGCAAAAGGGGTCCTGTGCGCCGCGCACAACCCTGATCAGGTTTTTCTTCTTCAAGCTGTTCATGAGAGCCAAGTTACCTCTTTCAAGCTTCTGGTCATGCTTTTCCTTGTGCCGACTATTCCCTCCCTGTCCTGTGTATACCAAAACGTCTGTGTCATCATCGTCATTCTCATAACCACCAGATGATACTATGCTGATGGCCAGAGTCTCATCTTTTCCGAAATGCTTAGCAGAAATGTAGTCAATGCCAGCCATGACAGGTGCATGTAAACCTATAATGCACATTTCAATCCTATAGAAGAAAATATCTCCAATCTCAACTCCAGGCACAGGTCCTATAACCTTCAGATTATTGATTCTCAGGCCATTCTGCATCATGAGAGTACCGGCCTTCAAGTCAGCCCGCTTGTTCGCGTCTTCCTTTTCATCTAGTTGCAGTATACGGCGCCGGAGTGAATCAAACATCATCATGATAGCTTCTGCAGACTCACTAGGGTCATCTGATGAGGATGGACAGGAGACGAGTTCTTTGTTGAGGCTTCTCCTTATTGACCGGCACTTGCTGTTGTCCTCATTGGAGCCCCCAACCATGCTTGTCTTCTTGGATGGCTTCATCGCTTTTGATTTTTTCTGTGCAGGAAAGGGCTCATAATCTTCATCATGTGATTCATCTTCATGTTGCGGCGCGGGAAACCCCACTGAGATTGGAGTAGCCTTTAGAGGAACTGGTGACTTTGGTAAAGGTGTACGAGTAACAAATGGGGCTGGTGATTGCTGAGGCTGTCCTGACGACGAGCTGGGTCTGAATGGTGGGACAAAAACCAACATCGGTTTAGTTGGTTCAGTTTCCACATCATATCCAAAGGGAGCTGGGAACATTGGCGCTAATGATCGCAAGGGCTTCAGTTCCGGAGGTTGCTCCCTGTTATCTGCTTCACCCTTCGAGTTCTCCATGCTGAACTCTGAGTTGTAATACTGAACATTTATAAATGAAAAGAGTGATCAGCTACGTTGACAGTACAAGAATGACATTTGAAATAATCATATCAGATGGAGTATGAGACAATAGGAACAAGAAGCAGAACGAAAAGATAACAGAGCTGAAAAACAAATAGCAGGATATATATAAGGGATCAGAGTTTAAAAAACAACAACAAATACATCTGTAGGCTCTGAAATTCCAACTAGTACTATATCTTAAGAAATGCGAAAAAAAGCAATGCACATTATGAGCATTAGGCTGAGATGTCACACTAGATATCTATATCAAGTACTTTAAGGCACCTAAATCTGCAGAGTGGAGTGGATACGATTTAACAAAAAAAAAAAGATTGATTCAGAGTGCTACTGCTGCATGTTCCGCCAGTCCACCTTATAGATAGTAATAGAAATGGATGTGTCAATAAAAACAATTGGAAAAAAAATGTATGCAGTAGGGCATGGAGGAGTTCGTCCAAGCAAATCAAAAAAAGAACCGCTATTTCTTGCACAAAGATCATCTAAATCTGAAGTTATTCGAGGCATCTATTCACACATACCAACATACACTAGAAGAATTGCAGGAAGTTGGAAAACAAGATGATCAGCAACTAAAAATTGTAGCGTATTCGCAGCTAGGAAAGACCGAAAGGGAGAAAGAGGTACAAGCACCTCGAGGATGTCGGAGGAGGAAACAGTGTGCACCGTGCAGGGGAGTCCTCAGAGTTCACTAGTGAAAGAAAAGCGGCATCAATGCAGTACTTGTAGTGTTGCAGTAGCTTCTCGTGGAAGTCGCTCTGCACCGTTTAACGTGTACACGTATGTCAACAGGCACTCGTGTCAATCGCATCTGGCTCACCTAGTCACCTCACGAACTGCATTTTTATCATCAGCCGTTCATCGCTCTAGAGATTTGTGTCGGTCGAGTAAGCTGTAAACGACGAGCAGAAGTGAACCAGCTGTGCAGTCCATGTGGCCAAGGCTCGGTAAACTTCGCGAGACGTGTTGCATCACAAGCACATCTCATTTCAATTCAAGAACATTTTCTTCAGCCGCAGCATGTCTCAGCTTCCTTCCAAGTTATAGATGCAGCCCTAAAATCACTCCAACTACTATATCTATGGAGTTAAAGCGAGTATATCTTTCTATCATGTCACCAACGAGATTATTACCACGAAAAAGTAGCAAAACTCGTGAACAGTACAGCATTTGACTCGCTTTAACACAATAGATATAGCTACAATTTTAAGATGCACATTAAGGCCACCGTGTGTGATTCTAGCGACTGCTAGTCAATTTTTGCATGGTCAGCATCTTCAATTCTGCGTAACGCTTGGCGCAGTTGGACAGGCACGAGGCTTCGCTCCTGCTGAAGCTGCTTCCGATGCTTCCAGTGATGCACTTGTCCCAGCAGACGTCGGTCATCTTTGCCACAAACTCGTTTGCCAAGGCCTTCGTTCTCTCCTCCTGCACACAAGAAGGACGTCATAAATACATGTAGAAGCAATGATAACCATTCTATTTCATGTTCGAGAAAAGTGAAAATTCTGGTTTAGTTGCACAAGTGCTTCCCCCACAACAAAACAAAGAGCATAATTTTTTTCTCGAACACGCAGAAGAGTCAACCCCCCCCCCCCCCACACACACACACACACATATCCGTTAGTTGTATTTTACATTCGCGCCTAATTTAAGAAGATAAAACGACCAAAACATGAGCTAATCACCCTTTGACTGACTGTGAGGGCATAAATTTCAAGTACAAAAAATAAACGACTCATGTGCTGCCTAATTTCCTGAATCAAGATAAGAAAACATATTGAGCCAAAGAACTACGTTTTGAGTACACATCGATATGGAGCAAGCAATTTCTGCCCATCTCATATACAAAAATAGATCCATGATGAAGAATTGAAACTTGCTGAAGAATACAACTACTAGTTCTACAGCAGCGTTGCCGCTTGCAATCATACTCTTCAAATTTGAAGATCTCACGCTCAAGTAGGACCGACTAACTGCTAATTGCTAAACTCAAGCTCGGATTCTACCTTTTTACCTAATAACTTTCTTTTGCATATTATACCTGGGGAAGAAACTTCAGTAACCGCATATTGCACTAATAAATTTCCTCAACAAAAAGGCCAGTTGCGATTTCCAGCTAGAATTTAACTAAAACAAATGAATTTTCTTAAGCCTCCCTGTGGCCCATTCTGTAACACTAGGTTAAGCAACTTATATGCGTGTCTCACACTGACGTTGTCCCCCTGGTATTGGATTAAGAAGACGGATGCATGCTCAGTTTGATGCTACCTTAAACCAAAGCACATATGTTTCACCAAGCAAAGATACATGCACAATACACAGATGGAATTTCTACTGTATCACGGTCACAAATGCTGCTGAAAATCATTCATCTCATTCACTGAGACAATGTGCAGAAGAATTGGTTAGAAATATAGCAGGCATGGACTTCGGTCAAACACACAAAAGGTCAGCTACATCCTATTAATGAGACGCACTTGGAGATTTTCCCTCATGCCATTACATAGACTCCTTTTACCCCATGAGGCTGGTTTTAACCTCCATCTAGAACAACGATGATCGTAAGTAGTACAGGTTACAAGAAAACAAGTTGTGAAGCCTCCTACGTCTAGGTGATTGAAACAAATGAATCCCAGCCTTTCTTTTTTAGGAAAGGCATCATGAATCACTCTTCGTTCAGGAAAAATTGCAGCTGGGATATGGTTCAGTCCAGTGTCAGAGCTATGACGAATAGGTGAAAATCAAAGTGTCAGTAGGTTGTACACCGAATTTAGGGCCTTTATCACAACAGTGCGGGAGCTATGGGACCATGGAGAACCTCTATGTTGCATATAAAAGAAATTCGTGCATACATCTAAACTCTACATTGAAGGGAAATCTTGCTCTTGCCCTCTCAAAAGATTTGCTGGCTCCCTGAGCCCAGGAATCCTAGCGCACCCACAATTGCTGCTAATTAATGAAAAAGAGCACAATAAATTCGGATTCCGCATGTAAACTAGCGCTTGAAGCATTACCAACCACTAAATCTACGCCCAAATTCCTAAGACTTTTGACGGTAGCAATCGAGTACCACCGCCTATCAGACAAAAAAGACATGGCTGCTAGTACTGCTAGATCGAGGGACGGGGTACGGAACGAAAAAACTGGCCGAACAGTATTAAGATTTGGTAAAACATGACTAGGTCGAGGGGAGCGGACCACTGTTCTCCGCATGGACAGGTACCTCGATAAGCGCCTTGAGGCGCGGGTCGTTGAGGGCGGAAGCATCCATGGCTGGTATCTCTCAAGCTGTGCTCTCGGTTCGGCTGCGGCCTGCCTCGTCTTCCCCCCTTGCTCGCGAGAGAGAGGAGAGGGAGGCGGCGTTGCTTTTCCCCTGCGATGGCCCCCGCCGCAAGAAGGGAAGAAGAGTCCTGAGCAAAGGTGAGACGAAACTGTTGGGCCGATTTTTCTTGGATGGGCGTGGTCTGTGGCCCAAAGGGCCGAAACTTAGATTCACCTGTTTGTGTTGGGCCCGGATCGAATATGTCGGCCACTACAAACCACATTTTCCCCCTCTTTACGGGAGGCCCAAAAATGCTTTGTGCGGATTGGAAGGAAGAGCAGGTTTTGTGCATTTCGGGCAAGCGAAGCAAAGAGATGCTACGATGATGAAGGCAGCCATAACTGACGAAACAACCACACCTCATCGATTCGTTAACCGCATTATCTGTAACATATCAGCGAGCAGCAGCAAGTGGCCTGCCGATGGCGAGATACGTATGAATCCACTATGATGACATAAATGCACACGACATGCAGAAGAAGAGTAGCATGCATGCCAAGGCGAAGGGCATTTTACATGCTACTCTGTTCGGTGGAAGCAAAGTTAGTCCACATGGAAGCATCTCCTCCTTGCCAGGCCCCTGTTCTCGTGCTCGTGTGTCGTCGCCAGGCCCTTTGTATCTATGATGATCAGTAAGTACAAAAGCATGCTATAAGTATAGTGAGTGATGGTCCACATATCCTCGACCACAGTATGCATTATCACTTTTTCGCTCCATCCACGGATGCGTACGCCTGCAGTTTTGTAAAAGGCAGAAAAGCCAACCCGGTAAGATTACATCAATTCTCTTTGTGTGTTTGCTTCTGTTGATAGTAGATTGATGTGATCGATAATTTCCTTGTTGCTCTCCGCTCCGGCGACGCAACACCACGTAAGCAACGATTCAGACATTCATCGATCAGTGCCTTCTCATCGGTCATCGCCGATAGATGGCGATGCCATGCGTCCTGCACGAGGAAATGGCAGCCACTACGGCACATATAACAGTCACCAATCATATATCAGTGCCGCGCATGCACATCCATCAATTCGTATATGTGTTGACTGAAAAATGTTCTTTGCCTCAATTTAGAGCTAAGCAACGCCACGATATACCAAAGATAAGATGTATAAGCCACGCATAATTTAGTACAGATAAGATATGCATATGTGTATGGTCAAGGAAGACAGCAAAACGTCGAATTATTATCCTCAACCCGTCCATGATCGATGGAGTGCTCCCAAATCCATGCCTGCAATTATCAAAAAAAAAAAATCCATGCCTGCAACACTCATGTGTCGAGCCCAGATATGCCATCTCCGACCACGATTCATGAGATGCCTTTTGTTTGCACGCTAGCTACCTATAGTTGGGCTGCTATCGCCGAGATTGTGTACCACTGTCGCGCCCCAATTCTGCTGAAGAACGCAACGCGCGTGACTGTCTTTGCTCTTGCTGCATGTCCTGTCGACAGACAAAGACAATCGTTACTGTTGAGTGAGGGCATGACCAAGCTACGACATAGATGACGTAACCGGAGCATCTTAATTGAACAAGACTAGTATCAATTGATTGATTACAGGATTTTTTTTTAATGGGTCTGTTTGTTCTTAACTATACCTGGATTTTGTAAACAACACTTCGATGGTGTTAGCACCACAACAACCCCCTTCCTAGCTATAGTTTCTTGTGGATTTTCGGTGCCTAGCAAGAAGCCAAGACAGATCGTACGTGCCTTGCCGTGATTTGTGCACCAAGTGGCTGTAAATCTTTTTGTTCCTACTAGAACTAGGCAGCGGCCTGCTCAGCTTATGTCTTGCCAAATTCAAATTATTAGCTAGATTGCCGGTATTTCTAAAACATATGGAATTGTTTTTTCTCAAAGGCACACAATTATTAAATCTGATTAAGTGAAAAGAGGTATTTTAACTCTGTAAAACTATGTTCATACACAAAAGTAATATCATTTTTGGCAAAACAATATTCAGTAGAAGTATCATGAAAAAAAACTTTGAGACAGTTATGTTTTCAATTGAAATGAATTTAGTGAATACCGGTCACAAATGTTTATTTGTTGTTTCTCTACAATAAATGTGCGAGCACAAAGCATGCCATTAGTGTTGTGGAATTGTCTTGTGTAATCACTGGACAGTGGCATAAAAAACAAGATACACCATGGACCAAGGTTTGACCAATGTTATGGAAGCTTAGTGCTACCTTTGATTCATAGCCAACTAAAATGATGACATGTCCAAAACAGAGAGAGTAATTCGGGTTCTCATGGGTTTACCATGACCTCGGAGGGGCTCTCGTAGATTACCATGATCTTAATTAGTTGTGACCCCTCCTTGCGGCGTTGAACACTATTCTATGCCAGTTGCCCGCAAGCTTGCATTATGATGAAGTTCCTACAGTTTGCTTCTGATCATGTGTTTCAGTTTCAGTAGCTTCTCCCTTCTCCTGTGATGAGTACGTTCCACCGCAGCACCGTTGCAACATCCATTGCATTTTGTAAGGAGCGTTGAACGGTGAAGATGTATCGAGTTTTGTAACAACACTTGTTCCCGTTTGAAGCTCAACCCAACTTGAAACCCTGGTTTGGAACCTTGACAAATGATTGGCCAGAGTTGACAGAGTATGCACTCTGTTTTACATACCGTGATGCTTCAAAATACAGAGGACGGAAGCACACACGAGTGGCAAACAAAGATACGACCGCACCCAAATCAAGCCTCGAAGTCGTTCGACAACTTCCCTTTCCATGATCAATTACTAAATACGCTGGCCAAAAAAAAATATCCAACGATATGGATAATCACGAAGGGCCCCACGAGTCGGTGGGCGCGCGCCGCCAACTGCCGCCGAAGTCCGCTCCGGCAAGCAACTGGCCGTGCCCCGCCCTGCCTCTCCCCCGTCGCCGGCACCCGATCAGCATCCGGCCTGCCCCCGCCCTGCCTCTCCCCCGTCGCCGGCACCCGATCAGCATCCGACGGAGGACGTCCTCCCCACACCCCTTGCGTGGCTACATAGGCCGTAGGCACTCTTCCCTTCAAAGCCACTGCTTGGTGTTCCTCTACTTAAGCACACGCCTCTCGGCCTCCTACTCTGCACTCGCAGCAGGGAGCTCGCCTCTTCTTCCCGAGGCGTTGGATGGTGGATGCATGGTGAGGAAACATCTAAAGACTCCATCTTCCGTCACTTTCTTGCTCTGGGACGCTTAGTTTCAGGTTCTTTTGGGTCGAATTTGGGGCAATTGGATGTGCAGAGAAGTTGTTTGATGTAATGCCCAAGAGAAGGGAATTCGTTAATCCCCGTGTGCTTTTTTTACTGATGAGTATGAACTATGAAGTGCTAAGATCGTCCTTTGGAAAGTGATCAGATCATTTTGGACCCACATCTTGCCTTTCCTATTTAAAATGCCTGTTTAACTGTATTCTTTAGGACCAACTCTAACCTCTCATCACCTCTTTGTCCAATAGACGCACTGGCTGCATTAGTGTTTGCAAGTTGTTACGATTATGGGTTCCAAGGAAGCATCGTCTCGTACCATCTTCTGCTTCTTGCTTCTGTTTTTCCTGGGCTGCAAATGTCTGGGATCAGAAATAGAAGTCAGTTCCTGGGCTGCAAATGTCTGGCATCAGAAATAGAAGCCACGCAGACGGCAACCCTCAAGGTTGATGCTTCACCACAGCTTGCTCGAAAGATCCCTGAAACACTATTTGGGGCATTTTTTGAGGTGAGAATAATTGCTTTGTCAATTTGTTGTTCTTCTCAACTTGTATTTCATATAAATGGAAAGACACTCCATGCTGCTTTACGTTCTTACAATATCTAGCTGATTGATACTGTAGGAGATCAACCATGCAGGAGCTGGTGGAATATGGGCAGAACTTGTCAATAACAGAGGTACTTCTATTGTTCTTGATTGTTTTTTTTTGTTTGAAAAGTTGTTAGATGCATTTATTTTTAGGTTAAGGGTAGCAAAAGGTGACAATATGCCATGCCCTCTGTTGACTCTATTCTGTTGCCCCAGAACGTCATTTAGCAGAACATGTGTCTTCTCAGCATCGATTAGTTCTGTAGAACAATAAAGATACAAAAATCATTTGAGCATATGCTGGAAGCAACATAGCTTTTGTCTTTGGAAGCTTCTCTCAAATGTTGGTGTTTGAGGCCAGGATAAACAACTTCTCAATTTATGCTTCAGGTTTTGAAGCTGGAGGGCCCCATACCCCGTCGAACATTGACCCATGGTCCATCATCGGGGATGACTCTTCCATATTTGTGGCGACCGATCGTACGTCATGTTTCACTCGAAACATTATTGCTCTAAGGATGGAGGTCCTCTGCGATGATTGTCCAGCTGGGGGTGTTGGCATTTACAACCCAGGGTTCTGGGGCATGGTAAGATGTCAACACTTTTTACTTATTCATATCAGCATGAGAAATGTGTAAACCAAAATTATTTAGTTAGTATCAGTGATGTTTATGACAGCCTTGTAACCAGATTCAATAATGCTTTGTGATTTCGGTTTTGTCACCAGTTACTAGCCAAATCATTGAGCTCCATGCAGTTTATGTGAATCTTTCTGGTAGTATTACCTTTCATGCTTTTTGTTAGGCAGATATTCAATATGTGTTCTTTCCTACATTTTACTTCTTTTCTATAATGTTACCATTTTGACCTACAGAACATTGAAGATGGAAAGACCTACAATCTCGTTATGTATGTGAAGGCACCGGAAACAACAGAATTGACTATTTCACTAACAAGCTCAGATGGGCAGCAAAATCTGGCGTCAGCAACAATAACGTCCGTACATTTTCTATCAGTTATTAGACATGTGAAGAGTATTTGATTGTTAACATTTGCTGATATATTTGCGTTGCTGCAGAGTTGATGGCACATCAAATTGGACAAAACTAGAGGAGAAGTTGGTCGCTAAAGGAACCAACAGAACCTCGAGGCTTCAAATAACAACTAACAAGAAAGGAATTGTATGGTTTGATCAAGTATCATTAATGCCTGCAGACACATACAAGGTAGATTATATTATTTTTCATTTTTCTGGATCCTGGTGTTAAATATAGGTGTGCGGATGAAAATTAAAATCAAAATTTAAGTACTGCACACAGATGATGAGTAAACCACTTAGTATGAATCCATGGTCAATTTTATTCGATCTGTCAACAATGTGCTACTATGTGATGCTGCAAGCGCTCAGTTGCATTAAATCTTGGGCGCCACCTTGTGACACAAATGTGGCTCCAACAATTTGGTTATGGTCTGTGCTGTGAGGCATACTATGGTTTGCCACTTACAACCGCTCACCTCAAGAAAGCAACAACCTAACACCCAGTCCACGTGTTTCTGATGGATATCTTGTTTGGCTGGACTTAATTTATCCTTTAGCATATCCCGTTGATATGTACTTTATCTTGCCAGAAACTTTGAAATGAATTCAATTTCTCCCTTGTATAGTCATTGTGATCCTGCAGTATATCCAAGTGTCTAATGACCAATTCGTCTCTGCCTACACAGGGACATGGTTTTCGCACAGAACTTATATCCATGCTTTTGGATTTAAAACCACGCTTTTTGAGATTTCCTGGTATGCTTTTTTGTTTTTTGACTGAAAATAAGATTTTTGATGTCTGGACATATATGATATATGTTCAGATTTTTTGGGGGAAATTGACTGCCTTTCCTTGGAACTATTGTAGGAGGTTGCTTCGTAGAAGGTGACTGGTTACGAAATGCATTCAGGTGGAGGGAATCTATTGGTCCATGGGAAGAGAGGCCTGGTCATTTTGGGGATGTTTGGCATTACTGGACTGATGACGGCCTTGGATATTACGAATTTCTTCAGGTACCATTTTACACTTTCTCAGCATTTCCTTTGCTATTATCACTTCCTAATTTTTTTTCTTTTGAAATACACATCAAAGCTTGCTGAGGATCTGGGTGCTGCCCCAATATGGGTATTCAACAATGGTAATTATTTTCAGATTCCTTAAAAACATGATTACTATTGGCTTTCTAAACTGACAGAGATTCCCTCTTAATATTCAGGAGTCAGCCACCATGACGAAGTTGATACCGCTGTTATTGCACCTTTTGTAAAGGTATGCTTTGTGCTCCTCCTTATTTCTCGAGCAAAATAAACATTTCGTGGTATAATGATTTACTAACCTTCAATTTTTTAATGCACTGTGTTTGAGTTTTTTCTGTGCACTGTACTATATCATCAAGGGCTGCACATATACCAGAATATTATATGTTACATTTTTTTTCCCTGTGGAAGAACATTTCTGAAGATTTGTGATTTTATTGCCCAGATCGTAAATGGCATATTTTCAGCACGCTTGAATAATGCTTAAGTTCTTTTCTTCTTCATCATTACTGAAAAAATACGATGATGGATTTGATTCTTTAGTCTTCACTTTCTTATTGATGTATTTCACATGCAGAGATGATGCTTTGCTTGACTTTTAAATTTATATATACCAAGATTGTTCATGAACTAACGTGTTCCACTTAACTTGATAAGACACACTATATCTATTATGGACTTCTCTAATTTAGTACTCATAATCCTAGCTTCATCATTTGGAACTGTTTGTCTTTCTGGGGGCTCTGTTAGGGCTGCAATGGGGCACCCTGAACCATTCCCAGTCAAATATGTTGCAATTGGAAATGAAGATTGTGGGAAAACATTTTACCGCGGTAAACTGATCAACTTCATGTTTATCGCATCCTTTGTACAGTATATAGGTCAAAAACGTCTTGTGCACAATGGTTGTTCCCACCTGATGCACCTTTCCTAACAAATTACCAAAAGTGTTCCACAGATGAAATCAATAGTTATATGATATGTTCTTATTCTGTTAAACAGGTAACTACCTCAAGTTCTACAATGCAATAAGACAGGCCTATCCAGACATTCAAATGATTTCAAATTGTGACGGTTCATCTCAACCGCTTGATCATCCTGCTGATTTGTACGACTTCCATGTAATGTTCTTGCTGCCAAGTCTATTTGTTTCATTTCTATTTTTTTTATTTCTGTGGTTTTGTTTCATTATTCATCACCATTCACCAAGGTCAACTTTTATTCTCACAAATTCCAACAATGTTTCTTTTCTTTAGGTATATACCGATTCTAAAACCTTGTTTTCCATGAGGAGTACGTTTGACAAAACATCTCGTAATGGACCCAAGGTAAGTCTCAGTTTTCACAAGGAAGATTCTCGAAACAGCCTACTTTCATGACCTATCATTTAGAAGTACATTGATTCTGTACTTCATGACATTTCTCTTGGTGTTTTCTTAAGACAGTATATGAATAGGTTCATGCATTTCTTATATAAGAATTGTGCAGAACTCTGGATATATCAACTCGACAATAATCTAACGATTTATAATACTAACAGCAAATCCTAGGAAAAAAAAGAAATAATAAGGTAAAAGTTCTATGGGAAATAGATGTGGAGTCCAATTACCAAGTTTTGTGATGTTTCATGTTATTTGCATGTTCTGGAGACTGTCCAGAGCTTCAGTAATTTCTTACCTGTTCAAATAATCATACATGCCTATTGGTATCAGCATATCCTGTTTAGGCAGTAAATATCTTTTTGAATGTTGTTCAAATGCAGGCTTTTGTTAGTGAGTACGCTGTTTGGAGAAGCGATGCAGGTAGAGGAAGTCTTCTTGCTTCGTTGGCAGAAGCAGCTTTCCTTACCGGACTGGAAAAGAATAGGTAATATCTCTTTTCATGAAATCGGTGGCTGTGGGTTGCTTGTTGGTCACACCTGAGTTTCCCTGGTTAAATTTGAGATGATGTCTTTGCTTATTGAGTCACCATGACCTCACGGAGTTCGTCTTTACTGTTTGTTGACCCTTTTTTTTTCCTGCAGTGACATTGTTCAGATGGCCAGTTATGCTCCGCTGTTTGTAAACGACAATGATCAAACGTTAGTATTCTTGGCTTTATGCTTTATCTTTTTTATTGTGTTAATTTACTGATGCTGTAACTGTGTTTGAACGAAACAATCAGGTGGAACCCGGATGCTATTGTCTTCAATTCCTGGCAACATTACGGAACTCCTAGTTACTGGATGCAGACACTTTTCCGCGAGTCCAGTGGTGCTACGATTCATCCAACCACAATCAGTTCCAGCTACTCTGGTTCGTTGGCAGCATCTGCAATTACTTGGCAGGATTCAGATAATAGCTTCCTAAGAGTAAAGGCAAGTAAAATTTCTTGCATACAACCTACTCTGTATATGGAGGATTATAAACCATTACTAACCTTGAAAAGCTCTTGTGCAGGTGGTAAACTTTGGATCGGATCCTGTGAGCCTCACAATCTCCACAAGTGGACTTGAAGCCAGTGTTAATGCGTTAGGTTCGACTGCCACTGTTATGACATCTGGCAATGTGATGGATGAGAACTCCTTCAGTAACCCAAACAAGGTATATACCGTAGTTTTTCCCCTCTTGTTTCTAAATGAGCATATCAAATGTGTCACGATGTTTTTTCTTTATATTTGAAAGTAGCTTTGCAGTGTTTAGAACTTGTTCTGCATCCAAGTCTGAAGTCTTGCCGATTTATAATGGCGCAGGTTGTGCCGCTTAAGAGCGAGCTGCCCAACGCTGCGGAGCAGATGCAAGTCACGCTGGCTCCTCACTCCTTTACTTCCTTTGACCTCGCGCTGGCTCAGCCCAAACTTGTCGCGGAGATGTGAAGTACACCCACTGGAGACTGGCGGCAGGCAGAAGCATCACAAACTACTTAGTGTCAGTATCTCGATGAAGCAATGTATAGCATAAAACGTTGGAGATATACTAAATAAAAATCGCTTCAGGGTTTGTTTATGGTTATTTATTACTCTCTGTGGTCGTGTTCTACATATCAGCGTGGCTAGGATTTTACTCATTTTATTCAGAAATTAGCACCAGTACAGCGCAAGACTCGTAGAAAGTTCGCGTTAATATAAGCGAAACAGAGCAATGGGGCTTCTTTGAAACAGAGCAAGCTTCCCCTGAAAACGTCCTCAAGGCTCTCCTCCCCGAGTTAGTGCGCGTGGATGAGATCATGAGAGAGTGCAATAAACCTTTTGTTTTCTCGAACTCAATAAGCATTTTTGATTGGTCAAGTACATCAATGAGAAGTGGAAGCAGAGGACAAACTCAGAAAAGCTGATATCGACGGGGTGCGTGGAAATGGAATCGATGGTATTGAGTTTGCCAGGGATGGTCCGGAATCAACATGGGGCTCTCTTAGGGCTGCAATGGGGCATCCAGACCGATTCCCACTTAACTATGTCGCCATTGGAAATGAAGATTGTCTGAAGAGATTTTACCTTGGTAGGTTTTGGTTAGTTAAACATATATATATATATTTGGAAGAACCTGTTTGTTGTCAAATGTCTGTAACATAATACGCTTTTGCAGTATTACTAGGCACTAGCATATGCATTTATATATTTATCGAAAACTTAACTAACGTCATGGGCAGGTGTATTCAACTCAATCTTCTGCTCAATTGTGCACACTCTCTGTTCTGAATATATAAAAGAATTAACAGTATGTTTTTCTGTTATACAGCTAGCATGAGTATCCTACTCTACCCCTAATTGTTTAATTCTTTTAACATAAAATTTTACAATGCGACACGACACAGATTTCCTTACGTACAAATAATTTCAAACTGTAATGGCTTAGAAGGGCCGCTTGTCCATCCTGCAGATTATTATGATTACCATGTAAGCTGTTCATTATCTTATTTCTTTGTATCATTGCTTCCTTCTTATATTTGCCCATATTGCTTATCGATTTCTCAGATTATCTTGTGTATTGTTAAAGAAACTGCATGTATCTGTACATGTTTTTGTAGATATATACTAATGCTACAGACCTTTTTCTCAAGAAGAACACGTTTGACACTGCATCTCGTATGGGGCCTAAAGTATGTTTTATTTTCCATACCTTTACAGGTCATGAACCGTCCCTTATGCAACATAGTTCATTGACCTTACAAACAGGGGCGGAGCTTAGCTGATGCCAAAGAGGGCCATGCCCCCCCTCCCCCCCCC
>LAPY01004315.1:25853-44194 GCA_000970635.1 Eragrostis tef | reverse complement strand
TGTTTTGTGACAAGGAAGAAACTTTCTCCTCTTGAACCTTGCATGCCTCTTGTTGCTTCTGAAGTTTTGCCAAGACATCAGAATTTGCTTCAGCCATCTCGCCTAAGCATTTCTGCAAGATAAATATCTCAGTCTGAGCTTCAACTGTCTTGTGCTCCTCCATCCGAAGCTGGTCCTCCCTACGCCGAACTTCTTCTACCAGCAGGCCTATCTGCTTCTGTATAGAATGGAACTGGGACATGCCGGAATTGTTAAGTTCTTTGTGCTTTTCTTTTTCTAGCCTCAGCAGCTCTTGTAGCTTGATAAGTTCAACAGTGGTCTTGTTTTTGTCCTGCTCCAAATCCAAGTGCCGTCCTTCCAACTCTGCATATTGGGTTTCCAGACTGAGAAGAGCGCTGTTCAAGCTGTCCACCTGAGGCAACATTAAATATTAGGGAAATAAAGCTACGCCACTTTCAACGTATGAGAAGATAAATAGAAGTAATAAAGATTTTCAGCAACAAACCTCACGCAAAAGAGTTCTCTTCTCAGATCGAAGTAAAGAATTCTGGTTGCGGAGTGTCTGCGTGGACTCTTCCAAATCTTTCAGTTTCCTTCTAAGGATCTCAAACTCAGTGTTATTGTCAGATAACAAATTTTCTAAGAACACATTCTTCTCAGAAAGCTTCTCCATGGTATGAGAAATACCCTCAATCCGTGCAATTAACATGGCTCGCTCAGACTGATGGCCACTAATCTTAATATTAAGGTGTTTGCATGTTTCTTCCAATGCAGCCTTCTTCTCCTTCAATCCTTGAATCTCAGTAGTCGCTGCTGAAAGTGATCTCTCTAAATGAGCATTCTTCTCCAATGTTCTCTCCAGCTGCATCAGATTCTCAACATACAAGGCTTTCACACCCTCATGGCTCTTGATGGTCTCTTTTAGCTCAACATTTCCATCTCTCACCTCTTGTGCAAGTGATTGGAGTGATTCTACATTGAAATTCACCACCTGTATTTGCTCCTTGATCGAAAAGTGTTTCCTATCCATGTCACCCCTGTCATCTTTGAGGTGCGAAAGCTCATGCTGAAGCGCCTTCTTTTCCTCCACATGCCGAGACACCTCTTCCTCAAGGCGCCGCTGTGCATTCTTCAAGGAAATTATTTCATCTTGCAGGCGAATTATCGCAGATGTGGATGAGTGGTTTTGATCATCCAATTTCCGATTCTCTTCTCGAATCTTTTCCAGTTCCTTTTGAAGCAGGACTTTGGTTGTTTCAATGTCATTTATCTTATTTGCTTCACCATGCTTTTCTAGGGACAGAAGTCTTAGCTTCTCCTGTGCCTGTGCCAATTGTTTCTCTAAAGATAGCCGTGCCATTTCAGCTTGCATGCTCTTGAGTTGCTCCTCTTGAATAGTGATACTAAGTTTTTCTAACTCGATGTGCTTCTCATTTAACTCATCGTGCTTCTCTTTCGAGGCATTCTTCAGCTTATCAAGTTCCAGATGCAAATTCTGATTAGCCCTCTCAAGCTGAAGGCACCGATCCTCTGCAGTGCTCAAATTCTGCACACCAGTTTGCATCTCCTCTTTAAGTCTCTTGAACTCCTCCTGGGTATGCAATATTTCAGATTTGAGGTTCAGTAAACGGTCACTGGATTGCTGGCTTTGTGAAACTGCAGCTTCCTTCTCTGCCTCTTGTTGTGCAAGGGCTTCCTTAAGACCAAGAACTTCAGATTCAGCCTGGTCGCTCTTTTCCAACACTGACGAAATCTTCTTTTTCAGGTCTTGATTTTCCTTTGACAGGCTTGTTATTTCTTTCTGTAACTTCTCATGTTCCTGGTCATCTGCAATACAAGTACATGAGTTCAATCTGGCATTTTTAGGATATTGTGTTGCTGATAAATTAGGTTCATACAGCATACCTTTAGCACGTTTTTTCGAATCACCAGTGTTGATGAATGAAAGGAAAAACGGAGTCATGTCACGGCTATCAGTTTCAGTCTCTGTAGATACACTTTCTGGTGGCAGGTCATCATCCACGTCTAACTGATACTCATCCGGAAATGCTTCTGCCATTTTTCGATTGGCTTGTCGAAGTTCTCCAGCCGCATGATCGTATCTTTCAGCTAACGCGCGGTATGCGCGGTATAACTCCTCAAGCAAAGACATCAGCTCTGGACGCCTTTTATAATACATTTCTGCTCTTCTTGCAAATGAGTCAGCGTCCTCATCAATAATCTTGATCATCACTTTGATTTTGCTATCCGTATCTGTGCTATCAAGCATTGATGAACTATTCAGCTGAGATTTTGAGTAAATAATTGTAACAAAAGGAGAAATAAAGCACCGTAAAAGGCCGCAAGGAACATCTAACAGTTGACAATCACCGACCATCTATTTGCCTTAAATATGTAGAAAAGTTAGCTCTCCTAGTATGCAAGATAGATTTTAGTTATGTTGACCAATGACCATATTTAATGATTAAATTATAGGGTAGCTAAAACAAATTCTGTGAGTTTATATGTCAGATGTGAAGTTATACTTGTCCTCGGTAAGCCGCTCATCTTTACACAACAAAAATGAGGACACGAGTCTTCTTCATGAGAAGATGATATCTTACAGTCAGGATTCCCAACTAGTACATTTGTACTTTGTCACTAGAGCATTCTTATCTGAAAACCCCTTGAAAATACACAATACAGTGCTAAGTGTTCAAGGGCCCATTGTTCCCTTCATGAGAATCGTACAATGATCCATTATGTAATAGTAAGACAAGAACCAGGTTCAACACCAAAGACAATGTGGATGCTTTTCATAATCCCAGGATGCAACGACCCGTAAGAAGACTGGTAAACAGAAGCCTAGCATTAACTACAAGTACATATTTACATGTTGCTGGATTTTACCAATGGATAGTTGGATACAATTACTGTAACTTCTGGACTGAATAAAAAACGAAAGCACTGTGAGCCAACAATGTTTACCTGTGAGATTTTCCTGTAGCCATTTTGAATTCTTCGGGGATATATGACTATCCCACCACCAAGAATACTTGCGCATTGGATTGGATGGCGACATTGCCATTAGAGACGACAAAAAGAACAGAACAGCACTATCCTTAGCTTGTTAAGGAAACTGATTTAACTCCAAAGCCTATGCAGCAGATCCAAACGATTAGAGTTCAATCTGCTCGACAATCTACTAATAAGCAACTACCTGCAGAATATTAGAAACTTCCACAATTAGCAGATCGTGCAAAATAAATATTCTAATAGTTAAGAACTAAGTGGTAAATGAAAAATGAAACACAGAGACTAGATTGTTCAGATCAACCTAGAGGGGCAAAACAGTTTGCAGATCAAAGTCGCAGCAGACAGCAAGGGTGCCTCTATTCTACACACGACATCTCAACACACAAGGGTCAAACACTAAGATTAGACATACGTTCCTCCTACAATAAATTACTTGCAAAACTCAGAACCGCAACATGGATAGTCTTCAAGGTGATAACAAAGTTTTTCCCCCTAAGATTCTAGTGCCATGGTTTGACCGTCAGAAGGGAAGCAAGTCAAGCAACGACTAAATTCCACAGCACCTGGATCAACCCCATACGAGCAGAAGATTTGTTCAAGATCAGCAAACGTGCCTAGATTGGCCACCCAAAAAATAGAAGTCCAAAGCACGAGCAAATACTTCCAGAAGAAGAATCAGAACCATATCCTAAGAACGGCTCAAATCTCACCTTACTACACAAAAGCGACGAAACAAAATCACTGCAGAATGGAAGCTACCTCCATTACTGCGAATGAAGCATCAAACAATGGCTAAATGGTAAAGGAAAAGCCAAAGGAAGGCTTTGAGCCTTTGACGACTGACGGTAAGACTCAACCAACACAATAAAGATACGCCCCCACCAGCTACTCCTAGCCTTAAATCACCAAAAGAAGAACGCAACAAGAAATCCACACCTACAACAAGATGGAAATCACATCGCCGTGTTTCACGAACTGAATGCTGCAAGCAGGAAGTTCTGAAAAAAAAAAAAAAGAAAGGAGCAACCTTTAGGACGAACAAGCCATTTGCTGCTGCCGACGAGGGAGGCTATGAATATGAACGCAAGAACCATGGAAGGAAAGGGGAAATCACGCCAAGTCCTGTCGCAGGTTCATGGGACCAATCTCTGCGGCAAAAGGTGGGGGTGGAAATGGGGTCCAGAAATTACCAAATAAAAGGAGAAATCACCGCGTCTACTTCCTAAACGAGCAGAGCAGAAAGCAAAATCTAGAGAAGGATTTCCCCATTTCCCTGAAGAGCGGCGGCCGCAGCGCCCACGGCCCAGAACCGAACGCTGCAGTTTTTGAAGGAGAACTTGAGAAGAAAATGGCCGAGATTAAATTTTTGGCAGAGATTGTTGAGGAGGCCTCCAAAACGACCACGAGGAACATGAGAAGCAAATGGCCAAGAATAAATGAGTAACAGCCAGGCTAACAATAGCGAAACACGCGCACAAATAACGCAAAAATGGCATCTTTCCATGCCCAAGATGAGCCTAATCACGAAACGCGCACACGGAAAAGGAAACAATGTCAAACTTTTTCTCAGCGGGCGATACAGACGAGCAGAATAGAGGCTACCATTGCCTAATTTATGAGACCCGAATCGAAGAAACGCGCTTACCATGGAGGAAGCGAGGAGAATCTTGGTCAGCTGCAGCCCCAAGAGAGAGAGATCCAGCTGCTCCCCATCCCATACACCCCTAGGCCGCCATTCTCACGGGCACACCCTGCATTGCCGAGAGAGGGAGGGAGAGAGGGCTCTCACTCCTGGTCCTGGGTACAGCAGCTGCAATCATGGAATGCAGGAGGAGCAGTGTGGGGAGCGAAAGGCAAGGAGTGATGGGGCGTATTAATTGTTTATTTATTTCTATTTTAATACAAAAGTAAAGGACAAAGATTAAGGCACGTCTGTTACATTATCTTTTGGACGAATATCTTGTTTTACAAGAACAGGAACAACGTGTGAGAGTTTGTGGGGTTAGGGTACAGAATTCACTTCGTTACTTTCACTTCTTTTTTTACTGGTTCTGAATGGGATTGGGATACATGCAAGGACAACTGGACAAGATCAGTAATGTGCGTCAGTCGCAAATTATAGAGGAATATTTTTACTACTCCAGTGTTTTGCTTGACTGGTCAGCGTGAACTGGGAGTGTCTGTGCCTATTACTATTAGGGTCATCAAGCGGAGAAATTACTCTGCTACAGCGAGTTTTTACCGTTGCGGTATATTTGCAAGACTAGCGTGAGGGTCTGCAAAGTCTGTTGCGATTTATTAACGTTGGGATCTGCTCATTGACTGACTCTTTCAGTTGTTTCTTCGGAGAATACAAGGAAGAAACGGTCCAAAAGAAACGGGAAGCCAACTTGGAATTACTGCTAAAAATGCAATCAAATATTTTTTTTCTAAAAGAGGATTGAAAGTATTGATGCTGTAATCCATTCTTTTATTTACCTTTAATTCCAGAAATCCTGTTTCATTTTCTGGAATTCTGGAAGAGATTCAGTTGAGCACGATTCAAATATTTGTGTTGGGACTATATCTCATGCATATATTATGGCTTCTTTTCACCATTCATGTGCGACGAGCTCTACTTTATCCACTACTTTTGTCCACTGTAATAATTAGGTACCGTTTGAGGTGTAAGTATCCACTGGTTATTAACCTGGATGCAAATAAAGCCTCTTCTTTCTCAAAAACCTTTTGCATTCGAGATTTTTTTAAAAAAAAATGCATTGAGGTAGCATTTTTAATGGTGATTTAATTTTCCCAAGAACCATTATAGTTTTGGCTTCTAAAAACTAATCATGTATACAGATATAAAAGTAGAGCAATCGACTATGGACTTCATTTTCCCTGATCTAAAAAAAAAGACTTCATTTCCCTAAAAAAACCATGGAGTTCATTTTAAGGCTGAAATATTTTTGGGGCCGGTATAAACTTGTGATCAGAGTTGTAGAATTGTGTTCCTCAAAGACGCAGCATATAGATAAGGATCTGCAAAGCTACAAATATGACAGATATATCTACATTGACATGGATGTCATGAGTCCATCCATGTAAAGTCACTTACAGCCTGTAGTTAATCACTGTGGGGAGAAAGATTGTGTACCTAACCACCTACTCTAATCATTGTTTAGAGCAACCATTTGTTGTTTAAGCATGCGCAGTAGTGGAGGAAGGATGAGCTCTAGGAACTAGGAAGGTGGTAGAAAAGCCCGGGCCCGTTGAAGCAAAACAAGCACACTATAGCTAGTTTCATTGCAGATTTCCAGTACAGGGGCTTGCTGTCTTTTGTCGTCTTTTCTGATCACTTGGCAACACAGTTGATGGTTGTTGTCTGCCTTTCCATTTTATTTTTCTTTTGTAGCAAAAGGGACCTCCTATTCTATACTTGCTCGTACTCACTCCACCCAAACTGCTACAGAGTAATATGATAATTTGCGCCCAGCCAGTGATCAGTGTATATTCCCAAGGAATATATGGTAAATAAGTTAATTATGTTTCGTGCTATGGCTTTGGTTTCTGCATGCAGTGTCTGTCCGTATATTTTTTATGCCTCTCGCAGATCCAGAGAACATGACAGTTTCATGCAGAGAACAATTGACCTTGCCTTTAGTATTTTTAAAAATTTACCATAAAATCCAATATTTAAACTTTACTGTAATTGCAGTCCAAACTTTAGTGTCAGCGTCCAATGAGGGTTTACAGTTTTATGTTGTGATTAAATACTCCAATAAGGCATGTAAAATAGCATCATCTTCTGGTTGACCCTGCAACATTTGTAGTTTAGGTTCTCTTCAGTCATCTCAAGCATTCCCACTAATCAGGTTGTCTTCAATTGTCAATACCGACACGCAAGTCAAGTACTTACATGCCATGGGCAAGTTAGTGAGTTAAGGTACAACATGGGGCATGATAGAGATACTATTGCCAGATTCTATGTTTAATAATGTTGGGATATAGTACAAACTGCAGGTTGGTGATTTTTTTTAATATGAATAAACTTTATTAAATTGAGTTCCGGATCTGCAGCAGCATTGCTTCTTCATTCCTTCCTTGGATTCGGATAGATGCAGCACTACACTAGCTAGGGATCGATGGATGCAACAGGATGGTGCCATGTACGTACGCTGTGTTAAAGGACTCAATATTGTTGTGTGGCTTAGGATGGCCCGATTACTCCTTAATTACATACAAAGACGCCGGTGCCTTTGTGGCTACGAGTCAGACTTTCTTTCTTGTGCTGAAAATGCTAGTAGTATGCTCACTGCACTCTCTGATTGATTTTTGCTAATAAGGCGTACGTCATCATGATTTGCATGCAGTGTGCGTGACTAAATATAATGTCGCGAGGTCGTTTGACACTAGATTAGCTAGCTCCAGATAAAATCCCCTCGATCGATCGAGAAACAAAAAAGCTAGCTAGCGAGATCGAGCGGAAGCGTACTTGTGTGGCGCCAAACCAAAGACGACGATGCAAGCCGCGACATGCTTTGAGATGTGAAGAAGAACGTAATGCGTGCATGCCGAGGAGCCGAACGCTCGTATTTGCACCCTCCCTACTCTACGCGCTCACCTCTTTCTTTCGTTCGTTTTCTCTCTCTCTCTCTCTCTCTCTCTCTCTCTCTCTCTCTCTCTTCTTTTTGCGACTCTACGCGCTCGATTCAGGCGGCTTAGGACTGGGCATTCGGGTTTACCCGAAATTTCGGGTCGGGTTATTCGGGTATTTACAATTTCGGGTTTCAACAAGTCACACCTGAGGTTAGCCTGAAGAAAAGGAAAACCCGATGTTTCGGGTACCCGATACTTCGGGTTCGGGTTCGGGAAATCCCGAGTTACCCGATGGAGCTATCGCCAACGCTGGGCATGGTGGTGGCGACGCGGAGGAGCTTGGCGCTGGTGATGGTCGCAGGTGATGCGAGGTGCCGAGCCCGCCGTGGCGACGAGCCACTGATGCGAGCCGCGAGCACGAGGTGAGGGATCATGTGGGGCGTTGAGCGGCGTCGGCTAGGGAGGACGTCCACCGGCGGCGTGGAGGTGCTGGGGGCCAGCGAGGAGATTCGCCGTGCCGTTGACGCGAGTGGAGATGTTGTCGGTCAGCCGGATTTGGCCGGGGAAGCGTCGCACGCGAGAAGGCGATAAGAAGCACGGAGTTGCGGCGGCTGGTGCGTGCGTGCGTGCCTGCTACTCTAGGTCATACGGGAATTGCTTGTTTTTGGGCTTGTACGTGGGCCTGAAGCCAAATCCTCATTGGGCTGACTTGAAAGTGGCAAAAAGAACTGAGGCTGTGCTGCTGTTCGGGTAGATCGGGTACCGTGAACCAGAACCCGATAAGCCCGATCTTAATTCGGGTTTCCAGATTTGGCACCCGAGGTTGCACCCGATTTTTCAGGTATCGGGTTGTTCGGGTTCGGGCTCGGGTTTTTTCGCGTTCGGCCTTCGGGCTCGGGTTTTGTGCCCAGGCCTAATCATTGATGCATAGCTGGGGTTCTCCACGAGATCGAATTCCTTTTCTCATCGTCTATCCATCCCAAGCTTTAATTCGACAGCTAACTTTTCCTTCAAGACACCCTTACTCGCCAACACCCTCGTCAGTTCATCTTGATAGTACTACTACATATGTACCGCACGGCATAAATCATAACAAGTTCCCTTTTTTTTTTGTTTCAGAGGAAGAATGTGGCTTCAGAAAGATTAATTTGTATCAATTTTATGCTGAAACCAAGCAATAGAGTCCCTCATGTCGCAATGCACACGGACGCCGTGAATTAGAGAGCTACTTTATCAGTAAGCATATTTTTTGCGATGATTACCAGTAAGGCCTACTTTATTTGTGAGGCTACCTATATGTTTTAGTAGCAAGATTCAAGATATGGTGGATCACTCGATCGATGATCAATGAGGAAAATTAGGATTAGGCCTACATGATCATCACGATCGTAATAACCCGTCATGATCTACTACTTCGACTAGCTTGAAATTTACCCTAGCTGACCGTACGTGCACTAAGTTCCATGCATATCTTTTGTTCGATTCGTTTTTTACTCCAAACAATCGGCCGAATTATTGGCTGTTTGATGAGACGGCGATATCACTATTTTACTCGTACTAAATATCGTTTGAGACGTGTAGTACGTCGGTGCATGCTAAGTCAAACAAATCCATGGCTATAGTACCGATGTCTGGATGATTGGATGCTGCATGTGGTTAGGTGAAACATCTAGCCATATAGTATATCCATCTTGTTCTGTGACACTTGGATTGTTGCGCTATAACAATGCAACTGCAACTGTCTCACGGCGTATAGCAAAATTATATTATTTTAATTTGAACTATTACAATGGATATACTAAGATCAATTTAGAGAGAAAATTAAAGACTCCTTACCTGAATTTTCCTCAGTGATGCATGGGGCCCGAAATTGTTGAGAGGTGTCGTGCATGTTCATATGTGGACCCGTATTGAAGTGTATGTGACCGATCAAGGTCAAGCAGACATCAACCTAAGTGCATTGTGTGACCGACCATCTCTCTGGTCTCCGGCGTTATCCTAGACATCTCGCCGGCCAGCTCTGGTCGCCTTCAGGGCTAGTTTGGTTGGTGCCCTCGTCTCGAGATGCCTGATCGAGAGCAGGCCTGAGAGTTGCCTGAGGTATGTTTGGTTGCTACTCTGAGAACCAGCCTGACTCAGGCAACCGAGCTCAGGCTCAGGCGTCCAAATTCGAGCGCCTAAGCAAGCTCGTCGCAAAGAGCCTTCGTGCCTGAGCAGATAACCGCGGTCAACGGTTCGCTGTTGCTCGTTCCTGCCAGTGCTCGACGTCCTGACCACCGCCATTTCCATTGCCCCCTGGTGAGAACTTGCAAGGCTCCAATCACAAACCGAACCGAATGCAGGGCCACGCTCGATTGGGCGCGCAACAAACCCCATGGCGACGCCACACAGGTGCTCCTCCTCATTGTGCCTCTTCCTACCTCTCGATCGAATTGATCCGCTCCGCCAGTGATCCCAAATCCTTTTCTTTTTCATTTTTCCCCATTTCAATCTCTTACCGCGAATTATTGAAATTCACGTCACAAACCTAGATACGGGACTTAATTGATCACCCAATCATCTAATTCAAGTCCTCACGATTCCATTTTGGTTACAAGCCCATCCATTCGATCCGAAATAGGTAGTCAGGTGCGAGCTCCAGAAGCGGTCACTGTTTTGATCTGTGAGGAAGATGAACACAGCCAAAACACATTTTCCTGTTTTACGTATTCCATGCGACAAAGCATACTTTGCTTTATACGTTTTCCTCTCAGGCACATGGCAGCAACCAAACACCATGGAGCCCCGCATGCCTCGTCAGGCAATTCAGCATCTCATCTCAGGGAGGTTCCAGGCACGTAAAATGCTCAGGCAAATGGACGAGGGCACCAACCAAACTAGCCCTCATTGCTGGAAGTGGTAGTATAGTATAGCCGACAACACCCTCTAACTTTTCTGAATTTGTAACTTAATTTATCATAATTCTGAACCTACTCATGTTGCCTATACCATCTTGGAAGAACCACATCCACCAATTTTGAGAGTAGAAAACCAAGGTAAAACGCTACTACCTCTATCGGAGGAAACAATATACGAACACATTTCAGTCATGCTCGATCAAGCGCATGTAAGGAGAAACAAAACCTAACCCGATCGATCTCACTTAATTATTATAGTTTCCCTATGGAGAATATTATACGTGTTAGGCCTTCTTTCGAAGAGAAAAAAGGCGAGGAAGAACCTACCTTGTGGAAGCGAAGTCAGGCGTGCAACATGGCACAAATATATACAAGCGTTTCGATCGTGTAGCCAACTTTCCAATAGTGTCAAGCATGCTCGCAATTAGTGCATCCATGTGATGCGAGCAAGCAACAGAAAGCGATGGATCTTGCTTGCTTTATCCTCCTCAACCAGTGATCTTGCTCATCATCTCTAGCAGCAGCTTGTGATCCCCATAAGTATCTCGAAGATCCAACACCCTTTCTGGATGTGCACACGAAAAGGTGTACATATGTAAATACTACGTGTAAAGACCTTCTACTTGCTGCTTATTATCACCGGCCAAACTGCAGCTTGCAACCAAACACCATGTTCGACCCAACAGACAACCATGTACTCCCTACTTTACATTTTACCAAACACTAGCTACGAAACCTAGGTAAAAAATTACAAGCTTCTTTTCTTTTTCATACGCTATATTGTAAAGGAGAAACCAAATTGTTAAAGATGCTACAACGTGAGAGCTGAAGATGCAACGAAAAGATGAAATCATGGACAGGTGGAAAAGCCTCAAGGGAGCAAGCCACAATGATGATGGCTGCAACGCAGGTGTGGCGCACAAGCCGGCCAAGAACACCAGTTTTTCACCGCTTTTGATGGCCAGGTGGGCCATACGCTGCCCTGTAGTGGGTCCAGAGCCCTTACTCGGCTTCATTTCGCATGGAGCATGTGAGGGCCCATAGGCCCACTGGTACCGTTTACTTCAATGTCACACTCACACTCCAAAACATGCAAAGTTAATTTATCCATTCAATAAAAATCAAAGCTTATTTTAGCTTGCAAAGTAGCAAGTCCAATATTCTAATACAGCATTAAACGAGCTTGCATCCTAAACCAACGATAATTAATTTTCTAGATACATGACAATAAAGGTCGTTTGTACATACGGTTTGCCAAACGACTCACTCTCTCATATTTAGTACTACAATGAAGTGTGCACATGATTTGCCATAAAAGGACGCATATGAAGTACAAGCCCCATACAAATGCCCTAGGACAAACAGGCTTTGTGAGTTGCAACCCACGAACCTGCACCACTGCACCCTGATAACGCTGCTTCTATTTTGGCTTTTGCAAACACATCTGCTACCTTTGACACTTGTAGGGGCACTCACGTATAAGCTTTATTTTGTTTGTACAATGTTTGTGTCCTAATGCACTGTACTATTTATCACGTCTTTCCTTAAATTGCTGCCATGTCGTTGAACCAAAATGCTATTGAGAGGACAACCAAAAAGGAGGAGAAGAGGGCCTAACATGATCCTGCCTTCTGGTCCTCCAAATCGGAATGTCGGCACAAAACACATAGGAGTGCAGCCTTTGGCAACATCCCCGTTTTCTGTCAACTATGCACATCAGGTCGCCGCTCAGCTCACTAAAAAAAACATTGAATTTTGTTAGGCGGTCAGATCAGACCATATGATTCGACTTGAAACGATTGAGGAAGAAGACGAGCCATTTCATCACGCGTATATCTTATCGGATCATATTGTAAACGAATTCGTGTTCTTCAGTTGCTACTGGATCAGATCGCCGACGCCAAGAATAGATAAAACTACCCAAAGTATCACATTTCAGTCTTCTTGTAGATGTTTCAGGTGTGACAAAAAAGATGTTTCCTTTCAGTCTATATGGTAGGTCCTTAATGCAACTGATTAGGCCTGTCAGCTGAACCCAATCACTCAAAATGAAGCACGAGGTGCCTGAAATCCTGAATGGCGTTTGGTCCATCCGCTCCATGTCGAAGTTCTGAATTCTTGTGATGGGGATGACGCTATGGACATGCAGTGGTCCATGCGCGGCGCGGTGCTGAGCAATCAGTTCGCCGTCCGGGTTGGTGAGGCCGGCATGCACCCCATCTGGGCCATCGATGGCTCACATGCTCTCAGGTTTGTCTCCGTGTGCCAACGACGACAGATGTGAGCACGCATGACTGCTGCCCCCAAGCCTCTCTCTGATTGGCACAGGCTTGTCTTGTGTTATACCTGTCGCCTGAGCTGTTCGCACTTCGCACAGCATACTGATGCTACTGTTCAGGGGAACACGGCACACGTTGCTTCTCTTGCATTGCCAATGTACTAACAGGCAACGATGATGTTGTGCATCGGTTGATCCGTGGTGTGGAGTGGCCAATGCAAGGTTGCGGACCTGCTGTTTGGGGTTCCATGGACCTGATGAGAGGGACAGAGATTGAGACAGCCACATGGCACTATGGCTGGCCAGAGCACTATAAGCCTTTCGTTCGGAACACAAGAATTTCGCAGAAATTTCAGCACAACCAGTTTAATTATTGTGGGGTTGAAGGTGGGGAAATTCCTACGGTCCCAGAGACAAATTTACAGATCCAGAAATCAAGAAGTAAAATGTACCCAGTATCCACGAAATTGCTGAATATAACTCATATAAGTTCTGCTCCAGTTCTTCTCGAGAACACATCAAAGTCGTTAAATCCTTCTCGGACTGCATTCACACACACCCTCCCCTCCTTTGCAGCCCAACACACACAACATTCTAGAGCCCACTTAAGCCATTTCGTCCTACTGTAACGTTTCTGCAGGCTGAAACACCAAGCACCTATCATTTTGGCCCAAATAGCCGAATCAGCCTGCCTCGTCTACCACCAGTTACCACCACTATTTCGCTTCCGCTGCGCACATAGCAGTTTTAATCAGATATTCAGAGTCGCCCTCCTTGTCTCAATCTTCTTGTGAAAGCGGAACAGTGAGTAGACAAGCATTGATGCAGTGAAGAACGACAATCTAATAGATCGAAATTTTACTTGCTGATCTTCTCATTAACATTAAAGAGCTATACACATCGATCTCTCCTGTACAAGAGGAGGCTGGTATCTACATGATCATTATAAGCAGACATAGTCATGTTGTACCGCGACAGGGATCAGTCTAAAGGAGACATGACCTAAGCATTAGTTAAGATGTGATTGTTAGAAGGGAATATAGTTCAAGACATTTGACATCCACTTCTTGGGATCACAAAAGGCTCCTTGAGCTTGGCTCACCATCTACCTCGATCGCCCGGCGATGGCCGCAGCGATGGCCTCCGCGTGCAGGTGATCGTAGAACCTCCAGATGAACTCGTCAGCCAGCCTGTCCACCTGATGAGCTCTGCCCGCCAACCGGACCGGCGTGTCGGCGCCGTCGCGGCGGCGGCGGTCGCGCTTGCCGCCGAGGAGGTGGCGGCGGAAGCCCCCGACGTCGCCGGAAGCGAAGGAGGACGGGGTGCTACTGCAGCTGAACTGCACGTAGCCTGGCGGCGGCGAGGGCTCGTGCACCTCGGCGCCCGGGTCGAGCTCGCTGCACGCGGCGGCGACGGCGTCGCGCACCAGCACGTGCACGCGCACGCAGAGCTCCCTCCAGCCCCGGCGCAGGGCGCCGACCACCGCGCGCAGCCGCCGCCGCGCCACGCTCTTCAGCTCCGCCACCGCCGCCGCGGCCGCCTCGCCCTGCTGCTGCGGGCGGCGTCCCGTGGCGCAGCGCGGTGCCGGCGCTGCCCGCGCGCCACTGCCGCCGGGCGCCATTCGTCCCCGCCATTTTTCAGCTTCCCCGATCACTGCTGCGCCTTGTGGTTGACGAGAGGAGAGGAACAGAGCACTGAGCAGGGCAGCTGTTAATTAAAGGGCATCAGAGAGCAACGGGACGCAGGTAGTGATGGAGCAAAGATGCGAGCGATCTGCTGTTCCGCCCAGAGAAGAAACGGAACGCACGCCTCTGGCCGGCTCCCGCAGCATTTTTTTTTTTTTGAGATGGGCTCCCGCAGCATTTCATCACGCGTGTAGGAGACCAAACACGACTGGCTACGTAGGAGTACCTAATCTAGCCATGCGTTATTGCCTTTTCCTTGCAATCCACTCAGTAGCTTGGGTCAACTAGTCATGGTGGAGGGCGGCGGAAGCGGCAGCAGCTGCTGCAGTGGTTTCACTACGGCACTGACCCGTATCCCTGTCCAACCTTTTGTTCCTCCTGATTCGGCAGCACTGCAGTGTGTGCCTACTGCTGCTGCAGCAACAATTAAGCTGACGCAATTTGTTCCGGCAAACCATGAAGCTTTGCACCATTGATGAATGATGGCTCCAAAGAGAAGAAAAATGAGCCCTGGTTCTGGCCACCTACAGTTTGACACCATCCTTGCCATGGGGGAAATAACAGCCGTGCGAACTTCCTTGCACTCCAGAAACCACATTAACAGAAAATGTGCCAGACAGCAAACAGGAGACAAAATTTATACAGTACAAGTAACGCAGCTTCCGTTCCAAAACACTGCGCGATAAACTAGTTGCCGGGGAAAAAAGGGTACAAGTCTCAGATGGAGAGTACAGGGAAAAAAAAATGAAAAGCTAATATGGCCGATATCGTCGACTATGGCTCCCTTCACCTCCTCTGCTACCGTCCCTCCGGTCGCCTCTCCGGGGCGGGGGTGGAGGGGGCATTCCACCAGGTTGTTGCCTATCAAAACAAGAACGTATTGTAAGGCACCGCACATATCTGCCCATGTGTCATGGACTGATGTTAGATTGGCAGTGAAGATGCTTACAGAACATAGCCAAGGCGACCATCGGGAAGAACCATTGGTACCATCCTCATACCAGATGGTGCTGGTCCCCTACCATATATCATGGGCTGCAAGGGGGGAATGATGTTAATTAAGCAAAACAAACATGAGCAGTTGCAGTCTTTGGTTCTCTAGTTAGTCTCAAATATTGCTTCATTTACCTGATTGTATGCAGGGCCACCGCCACCGTAAGCACCATATGGGTCCCCCATATAGCCACCACCACCGTACGGAAGAGGATAACTAGGACCTAGACCTGTGTGAATGGTCAGGTTTCTTATCTGACAAAGGTTTGGCCATGGATACTTCCAGTACTTGACCTGCATTATAGTCAGTCCAAGGTTGGCTTTCAGATGCCCCTATTGAGGTTACAATAAGCAATTCCACCAACTAACAATCTTCTTACTTAAAGAGATCTAAAACCACTACATCTACAAAATCATTGTGCAGGGGGTATACTACACAACTGTATTACAAACCGAGATGTCCCAGTAATCAAGGACAACGGAAACCAATATAATTCTCAGCTGATTCAGCTTTGAAAAAATAACTATATGTGCCTTACAAATAAAACATCAACTATTAAGAGAGGAGGTTTACCATCAATTTCATGCGCTTGACCTTTCAGCGAAATGAACAAATCCAAAATCCCTCTTTTTCCCAGCTTTGGCAGGTGGCAAAACGACTTTTGTAACCTCTCCATGTTTCTCAAACATCTCCTTGATCTTATCTGAAGAAGCATCCTCAGGCAGGTTCTTCACATATATAGTCTTTACCTGTCGATCAAAATGAAATTGCGGAAAATATTCAAGGACTTGATCCCAAAAAGGGGACTTGATTTTATATCTATGCATGAAACATTTTTGTCTGATTTGCATCTCTAACTGCTGTTAATAAGGTACATCGACGTTAGTATCTAGACAGAGTCCCACTGCCGTTATAAGAGTTGCAGCATTTTCATTTATAGTTATAAGATGATGCATTTCTCATTCATTTTGATCCGTAAAGGTGTCACCATTACACTTAAAAGAGATACATCGCTGCACTGGACTTTAATAAAGCTAGGGATTCAAGGTTTCTAGGCAAAGAATTATGTATATGGTTCATTCAACTGTAAGAAATGGCATAAACATGCTCCCTGTTTTTTTGGGGGGCACCTGTTTCCAGGTCCTGTTTACGTGGAGCAGGATGCATATTGGTGACTAGCTGAACTTTGAGCTCATTTTTCTTACTAAACAGGAACTTTTGTTTGATAGTTCATCACCCTTTGTAACAGTAAGTGCTTCTGTTGGCCAAATTTGCACATATATCCAGTGGCAAGCACTAAACGCTGCTACAAAGGGTGATGAACTATCAAACAAAAGTTCATGTTAAGTAGAATGTGCAATATAGTGAAGTATCAGTGAACCTTTTTCAGCAAAGGAAATACGATGTGCAATCTCTATGCAAGTAACGAAGGAATTTCAGCAAAGGCAACCGCCAAAACCACCTCTTAGTGTAATAAAAACCATACAGAGACACTTTTATTTCAAAGTTGTTTATTGTGATCTGAAGCAACATGTATGAGCAGTTTTGTCATTGTACAGAGCCTACCTGAGCAGCCGCAGATGACGAATCTGTTGAGCTTGAACCCTTAGGTTCCGCCCAGCTGACTGTCAATTGACTTCCATCAACCTTGAAGCTTGGTGACGAGAGTTTCTGCCTGGCATAATCTGCACAGGCATGGTTATAATACTCAACAAAGAGGAACCCACGGTTGCGGCTGGGGTCGTGCTGATCCTGCAGGACAACAACATGTTCATCAGCACATCTAGAACTTTTATTGTAAACCGAACAAATCAACTAGGAAATGACAAAGCATACTTTAAACATCTCAATGTTCACAACACCTGGCCCTTTTCCGTGGATTATGCTTTTCAGCTCATCCTCACTCAACCCCTTGGGCACATTCCCAACAAATAGCCTGTGCTTTGCCTGTGACAATGAGCATCGCAAAGTCCTCCCCTGCACCAAACCATCCAATGTAAGTGGCTAAGCGCATCACACATGACATAACTCCAGTGGCATGCGGTCAGCCGAACAACCTAGAGCGTCACACTACCTTGTAGTCCTTGTCTTGCACATCCTCAACAGCATGCTGCGCTGCATCCTTATCAGTGAAGGTAACAAAAGCGAACCCCTTGTTCTCCTTAGTCTCCCTGTCCTTCGTTAACCTCACCTAGCATTCAACACACAGCGCTACACATCAAACTCCACCTTATAAGCCGGCCAATCGATATGGAAACAGCTAAGAACTTCAAGAGACCTCGTATATTTCTCCAAATGGCTCACAGAGTTCGCGGAGGTCCTCCTCGGTGATGTCACGGGGAAGGCCGCCGATGAACACCTCGGACCCATGCGGCGGCAGCGCGAGCAGCTCGTCCCACTTCTGCTTCTCCTCCTCGTCCTCGGGCCCACCAGCTGCCCCCTTGTCCATATCGTCGTTGCCTCCACCTGCGGCCGGCTCTTCGGCCTCAGCCGCCATCCCGGCGTCGTCCTCACCGCGGCCATCGCCGTCACCGTCGCCCTCGGCCAGCCGCTCCTCGTTCTCATAATCCTCCTCGGGCTCCTCCGAGTCGTCACGGCCGCGGCGGCGGCGGTACCCGGCGTCGTCGTCCATGAGCTCATCGTCCCCCTCCAGGTCCAATTGCTCCTCCGGCTCCTCCGACTGCTGCCGATCCGACATCCCGATGAAACCCTAATCCCAGAACCAGCAACGGAAGAAAAAAAAAACAGGGGGTGGAATCAGCTATGTCCTGGAAGGCTGGAACAAGTGGGGGAATAAAAGCATCAAAGCAAGTTAGGGTTCCATACCAACGGGAGGAAACAGATTCTAATCGACGCGACGCGTCGGCGGAGCTAGTGCGACTGGCAGGGGGGCG
>LAPY01004315.1:6354-17140 GCA_000970635.1 Eragrostis tef | reverse complement strand
GTGTCGGCGGTGGCCGGCGATGGTGGAGTTCGTCGTCAAGCTTGTGAAAAAGGCCCAGGGACTTCGGTGTAATTTCTGTTTTTCGTAAGGGTCTTGTTGCACTTTGGGTTGGACAGCTTCCTCTGTGTCCTTTGTAGGTACCTATATTTGTACGTACGTTTGTACTCTTTTCTTAACATTAATACAGGTATCGTTTGATCAAAAAAAAAAGTGGCCACCTTTTCTTTTGGCAGTGTGTAATAGTGGGTGATAAACAGGGGTGAAGCTAAGCCATTGGCATCGGTAATAAATTAATATAAAATTAGGGAGAAAAAGTCTGAAGTCATGATTTTACATGTGAAGTGGGGCTAAAAAGCACTGTGTAGAAAGAATATTTCTCTAGTGCAATATCTAAATCCAAACAAAAAAAAAGAATAATGAAAGAGCCGAGTGCGCCCACCTGTTTATTTTGCATTAGAAATTGGATTTCCTCTATTCTTGACTCGCCACATCATATTTCAATTTACACGGCATCGTATGAAATGTCCTTTTTGAAAGATCACGTCATATGAAACGTCGATGGAGAGAAGATTTTGGGAGTGCTCCTGTACTTGAGTTGTGCTCCGTAGTCCGTACAGTGTTTGGATGAAATAGTCCCGTTGTCGCTCAGTGGCTATGCGCTTGTCATATTTGTTTTGCTAGTATAATCTACTCCGTCGGGTCTGGTAACGTTTACGTTACCATCGGAGGGCCCAGTTCAATTCACAAGTATCTTCCGGTCGAAATGTCATATATATCCAACCAAACTTGGAAGAACAAATAAAGAAAAGAAAACAACCTATATCTCAAAGTTACCCACTGAACTATAACTAGTAATATAACAAGAAGAGTCAAAATATACTAAAACAACCTACATCTGGAAGCATATCACCCTGAAAAATCCAAGGCAGGAATGCAGGATGCGATTGACTTGCCATTCTCTCTGCATTGCGTGCAATATCGTGCCATTTCCTCGAATGGAAACATGTAATTGTTGCATCTCTTTAACCGAGCATGTACTGTGATTATGATCTGGATCATCTACTCGCATGTAATCTTCAGAGGATAGCGGTAGTGGATTCTTGACATTGTCATTACATTGTAGGCAAAACCAAACAAAACAGAAGGGAAAGAAAAAAAGGAAATTAAAAAGGACACGCTTCATGCCGAGCTAGTGAATGGTGGGTGATTATGCATGAAAATGTCCGTCCAGGTGCATGTCGCTGTCGTCGACTGACATGTGTCCATAGATGCTATCGCATTCGAGCATGCTGTGCTATGGACGGCACAGAGTTTACAAGCGTAGAAATTGCCTAAAACTTGCGAGTCCGTATTATCCCCTGGAGTCCAATCTACATAACATTTTACAGAATTAACATATAGCAGATGTAAGATCCCAAACAATCATGTCAAGTTCAACGGTAAGAACATATAAATATCGTACAAATCTTAACAATTTGACCTTATGATGACTGAGTCCAAACATTTGTTCATAACATACAAGTTTCAGGTACATAGAAGTCTCATTGTCTTAATAATCCGTTCATATAGTAACAGAAACACGAAATGATAGACAACCCAAACAACAAAGCGTCAAGTCCAGACATTTTATACTACTAGCAGACCAAACGTCACAGGAGGCCCAGGGAGAGGGATTTCGGACAACAAACAACAAAGCTTCAAGTCCAGACATTTACTACTAGCAGACCAAACGTCACAGGAGGCCCAGGGAGAGGGAATTCGGACAACATGCCCTGGATTTATTAACAGATGATAGGAATCGTTGATCAACTTCTAAACAGAATTGACAAACAAAACTCCGTTGGATGTTTGTTCATCAATAACTATGGTACCATAGAACCAACTCTCGTGCAGCCTACGGGCCAGTACTGGCCATGTGAAGAGCCTGTACTGGCTGGTAACGAAGGCAAGAGCCTGTACAACATAAGGTATCAGTTAGACAAGTAGAGACCTGTGAGGCTGTGACAGATTAACATCTCAACAAGAAGCAAAGGTTTACCGCAAGTACCAAATGTCGATGCATTCAAGGCGCTGGCAACTTGCTCTTTGGATCCTCATTGTTTACGTCACCACCAAGCGAAGGGAAAGAAGGGATGGACTTCAGAATCAACTTCCTGCCACTCCTACAGATTGGAGAGAGCCCGGTACCGATACGAGGGGGAGAAATCCGCTTCTTATTAGGTGACACAACTTTGACAGAAGTTTGCGGAGATGAACTTCCTTTCAGGGTATCTGAAGTGTTATCCCCCAAAACCATTTCTGTAAAGTTTTTAAATGAAGGGAGCATAATGTCAGACTTCGGAGGAGCTTGAGTGCTGCCCAGTCGAGAAGAATGTCCAGTGAGTTTTGTCGAAGATCGTGGCTTTTTGGAGCTTGCGGGAGGAAGAGCAGCCAAGGGTCTGGGAAGAGAAAAAATGCCTTTAGAATTCAGTATTTTACATAAGAGGCAAGATCCACAGTAACATTTGTGCATAATATGATATACCAACCTGCAGTCCACAATCACAGATGCTGTCAGAACATTATCAGCAGGAGCAGACTCCGTAGCTTGGTAAATAACGAGCTGTGTGTCATTTTCACGTTTTTCCTCTTTGACACAAGCATTTTCTTCTAGTGCCAGCTTGGATTCCTCTACGCTTGACACAACGACTCCTTGAGTTAGGGAAATAAGACAATTAAAAAGGTAATGATTTATAGGTACAAAATATGTGACAGTTGTTGCAACAAAGCTTGGCATATCTATGGAACAAAGCTATGCTATAGATAGTATAATCATTATGACTGCTTAGTGCTTAATGCTTTATTCACGGCTAGTGCACCCTCTTTTACAAATGTACGGATAGTACTTCAAACAAGCAAACATCATCAGATTGCAAGCTAATACTAATAGTACAATATCTTACAATCTTTTTTAATCAAACACACAGAAGAGGTGCATATCATAATTATCATTGCATTAAGAAAAGAAGATATCTTAGAATCTTGGCAGTGGAGTTTCAGTTTCAAGTACTACTGAAGCACAAAACTAAACATAATCAGAAACGAATTATATTTAGAGCAGGCAAAGGCCTAACTCCAAACCAAAGCATCATAACCAGCCTACTAGTTCAATTGGCCATATTGGATGATTAGGAGTGTTGTGGCGTGAAGGCCACAACATGGTCTAGCCGCGCCTGCAGCTAGACCAGGAATAAGTTAGGCAGTTTGTTAGGAAGAGAAACACATTAAATGAGGTAGCAAGTAAGCAACTTTAGCGTTCCATAAGTCATATTTTGTTATCCTTAATTAATATGTCTTTTTCAAGTTGAAAGTCCAAACATGAGGTTCCAAACAACTTGTTGAACTACATATTTTTATCTGAAAACTATAAGTAGTACTCTTGGTTGAATGACCTCCAGACTGCATATTGTAATTTATCGATGGAATAAAACAGCATAGATGCAACTACGATCTTGAAGCATGCAAGTTGATAATGTAGTTTCCAAAGACAGAAAGCTTATGAAGATGAACTTGACTAACCCTCTCGTTGTCCAAAAGTATTCTTACAGCCCTCGCATCTGCAACTCACCGAGCATCCCACACCACCCTTGATGAAGAGTAACAATAAGATTAAAATGCAAAGGGGCTAAAAACAGACTAACAGAGCTAAAATCATATAGGAGTTGGAACCTGAAAACATTCACAGTATTTTTTTGTGCAAGAAGACTTCTTGCAATTGCACCCTCTTTTATGACGAGCTGAAGCAGGAGTTTTGTTTGGGTAGTCCTACAATATGGAGACAATGATATTAGCGACAGTGAACAGAAAAGGAGTATGATACAATGGTGGCTCTTACCCCTAATTCCTGATCAGTCTCGGATGTGTGAATAACTTTCGGAGCAAATGCTAAGGGATTGCGAGATTCAATCTGCTGTCGAGTAGATAGAACTGTGGCCATATTGTCATGGTTATTGAGGCAGCCTTGACATGAACAAGGCTCTGTACAGTAGATTCCAGCCGCAAAACACTCACAGTAACTGCAAGAAAAATGATGAGAATGATCATTGTAATGGAGACAAGTTCTAACATTGCAAAGACAGAACGTCAGAAATAGCTTGGAAACAACATGGGTAAACTGTTAAAAGGGTCAATGTTGTGAACTTGGTTCAGACTAGGTTAGAACGGAACTATATGAAGGAGTAAACAACTTGGGGAACAAATGTACCAAACAAGCAGAACAAGAGAGGAGCTGCACAAGGATTTCATTATCTAGGGAACTTTGTTATTTCATTTTTGCTTCATTAGACAAGGTATACCGATGTTATCCTTTTTGTGGGGACACATCAACTTGACTAACAAACTGTTTCTGCCCTAAGGAAACAGGAGCCAAATCATTATTATTCCTATCAACAGAAACTAGCCACATGTTAACAAATTAGATGAACAGTAACTGTGCACATAGCAGTCAATACAAATATACAATATTATATTGGTCTATTGGGTGCTGTATAAACGAATAATTGCATCCCCTTCATTAGGAGCAATAAAAAGCACCTAATCATAAATGAATCTTATCTCAAGCATCATTATGATTTCAGGTGATAAGTTTCGAAGTTATCGAATGCTAGGTATCAAAATAAACATTGCTTATGTTGCACTATTTGCTGGATCACGTGAACAGGATAGGAGTCTGTAACTTCGTATGCTCTTTCATAAGCTCTTTCATAACCGACTGGTCCAGATGAACAGGTTTCACTAGTTAATGGACAAACCTAATCCAAACTATTTGCCATGTTCCCTCTTAGCACAACCCCTCTCTGTTGAAAAGGGAGGAAAAGAGGGATGGCATCAAGTTTATCAGCGGCAAATTATAAAACTGTTCGATGCAATTCATGCAAACTATTCCCAAATACAAAAGGACGGAAATTAACTAGTTTATAAATACAGGGATAAACAACATGACCAGGCAGAGAGACGACTCCAAAATGGAACTTGAATGCCAAGCAACAACCTGACGTAAACATGAAATAGTTACAGCAACACTTTTGCCATTTTGGTTCATCTTTAACATTATACCCAAAATTCAAAGAAAAACAGTGTATCAACATACGAACATATTGAGCAGGAGAAAAACATGAATGTATTAACTGTAATTAGAAGTGCTAAACCAGCAGCATTTTATCACAGAACGATACTTGAAAGAAATAAGTACTGTATAGTTATTCTCACTTTTACTTTAGTGTTATTACATGTAGTAGATAGGAAAAGGCTGGAAAAGAAAGTGCAAGAGAGATTGCAAGCTAATACTAATAGTACAATATCTTACAATCTTTTTTAATCAAACACACAGAAGAGGTGCATATCATAATTATCATTGCATTAAGAAAAGAAGATATCTTAGAATCTTGGCAGTGGAGTTTCAGTTTCAAGTACTACTGAAGCACAAAACTAAACATAATCAGAAACGAATTATATTTAGAGCAGGCAAAGGCCTAACTCCAAACCAAAGCATCATAACCAGCCTACTAGTTCAATTGGCCATATTGGATGATTAGGAGTGTTGTGGCGTGAAGGCCACAACATGGTCTAGCCGCGCCTGCAGCTAGACCAGGAATAAGTTAGGCAGTTTGTTAGGAAGAGAAACACATTAAATGAGGTAGCAAGTAAGCAACTTTAGCGTTCCATAAGTCATATTTTGTTATCCTTAATTAATATGTCTTTTTCAAGTTGAAAGTCCAAACATGAGGTTCCAAACAACTTGTTGAACTACATATTTTTATCTGAAAACTATAAGTAGTACTCTTGGTTGAATGACCTCCAGACTGCATATTGTAATTTATCGATGGAATAAAACAGCATAGATGCAACTACGATCTTGAAGCATGCAAGTTGATAATGTAGTTTCCAAAGACAGAAAGCTTATGAAGATGAACTTGACTAACCCTCTCGTTGTCCAAAAGTATTCTTACAGCCCTCGCATCTGCAACTCACCGAGCATCCCACACCACCCTTGATGAAGAGTAACAATAAGATTAAAATGCAAAGGGGCTAAAAACAGACTAACAGAGCTAAAATCATATAGGAGTTGGAACCTGAAAACATTCACAGTATTTTTTTGTGCAAGAAGACTTCTTGCAATTGCACCCTCTTTTATGACGAGCTGAAGCAGGAGTTTTGTTTGGGTAGTCCTACAATATGGAGACAATGATATTAGCGACAGTGAACAGAAAAGGAGTATGATACAATGGTGGCTCTTACCCCTAATTCCTGATCAGTCTCGGATGTGTGAATAACTTTCGGAGCAAATGCTAAGGGATTGCGAGATTCAATCTGCTGTCGAGTAGATAGAACTGTGGCCATATTGTCATGGTTATTGAGGCAGCCTTGACATGAACAAGGCTCTGTACAGTAGATTCCAGCCGCAAAACACTCACAGTAACTGCAAGAAAAATGATGAGAATGATCATTGTAATGGAGACAAGTTCTAACATTGCAAAGACAGAACGTCAGAAATAGCTTGGAAACAACATGGGTAAACTGTTAAAAGGGTCAATGTTGTGAACTTGGTTCAGACTAGGTTAGAACGGAACTATATGAAGGAGTAAACAACTTGGGGAACAAATGTACCAAACAAGCAGAACAAGAGAGGAGCTGCACAAGGATTTCATTATCTAGGGAACTTTGTTATTTCATTTTTGCTTCATTAGACAAGGTATACCGATGTTATCCTTTTTGTGGGGACACATCAACTTGACTAACAAACTGTTTCTGCCCTAAGGAAACAGGAGCCAAATCATTATTATTCCTATCAACAGAAACTAGCCACATGTTAACAAATTAGATGAACAGTAACTGTGCACATAGCAGTCAATACAAATATACAATATTATATTGGTCTATTGGGTGCTGTATAAACGAATAATTGCATCCCCTTCATTAGGAGCAATAAAAAGCACCTAATCATAAATGAATCTTATCTCAAGCATCATTATGATTTCAGGTGATAAGTTTCGAAGTTATCGAATGCTAGGTATCAAAATAAACATTGCTTATGTTGCACTATTTGCTGGATCACGTGAACAGGATAGGAGTCTGTAACTTCGTATGCTCTTTCATAAGCTCTTTCATAACCGACTGGTCCAGATGAACAGGTTTCACTAGTTAATGGACAAACCTAATCCAAACTATTTGCCATGTTCCCTCTTAGCACAACCCCTCTCTGTTGAAAAGGGAGGAAAAGAGGGATGGCATCAAGTTTATCAGCGGCAAATTATAAAACTGTTCGATGCAATTCATGCAAACTATTCCCAAATACAAAAGGACGGAAATTAACTAGTTTATAAATACAGGGATAAACAACATGACCAGGCAGAGAGACGACTCCAAAATGGAACTTGAATGCCAAGCAACAACCTGACGTAAACATGAAATAGTTACAGCAACACTTTTGCCATTTTGGTTCATCTTTAACATTATACCCAAAATTCAAAGAAAAACAGTGTATCAACATACGAACATATTGAGCAGGAGAAAAACATGAATGTATTAACTGTAATTAGAAGTGCTAAACCAGCAGCATTTTATCACAGAACGATACTTGAAAGAAATAAGTACTGTATAGTTATTCTCACTTTTACTTTAGTGTTATTACATGTAGTAGATAGGAAAAGGCTGGAAAAGAAAGTGCAAGAGATTTACAGTTTCAAGCACTTCGACTTCTTACAGCTACATTTCTTGCAGGAAGTGCCATCACCATTATCAAACTTGTGCCTGCAAGTGTTGCGTTTTAAACATTGTCCAACGAAAAATATTGTTGACCTAACATATGAACAAAAACATAGTACCTTTTCTTCTTTGGACTACCCTGACTAGCATCTTCAGCACTTACAATATTGGTTGTTTGAGCAAAATCATCACTTATAATACTTTGTTCATAGGGTGGTGGAGAAAATCCAAGATGGCATGGTAAGTTGCTGCATTGACTTATAACAAGTTGAGTGTCTTGAGGGACCATTTTTTCTTTTGGTATCGCAGCAAGGGCATTCAAATGCAAGCCTATACCAGGCAGTGCACATGGTGGGGTTCTCAGAGCCTTTGAGTTGTCACTAGAATTAATTTTGCATTTAGGCGTACTTGAACTTGCAAAATGACGATCCGAAGCTTTATTCACACCTTTACTGGTTGCCCCAGCCTTTTCATTGAAAAGGCTGCGCCTACGCATGCCACGTAAATGCTGTGACAAGGCCTGCCAGAGTAGAAGAACTACTGTCAGAAAAAAATATTGATACTTAAGACAACTTAGCAGTTTAGCACTGCACCATGGCTCCTTATTTCACAATTGAAATCATTGATAAAGACACTGCAATAAAGAAAGTTCAATTCTGATGACTAGATTGCAAAGATGTGAATGCGAGGTTTTATGAATGAGAACAGTGCACTGTAAATAGGTACTGAAAACAAAGGCCCCTAATCAATATGGGTTCGCTAAATCTGTTGTGCTAGATATGATTCCCAAGATTGTAATAACCTTCGTATATGTACAAACATATTGCAACAACAGTGAGGTCAATATACCAAATGTCCTAAATTTTTAGATACTAGTATGGAGATGGAGCATACATACATTTTGCTTGGTTGGCATGTAATCACTGGGCTCATTGAGCTTCTTACAGGCTTGATCATTTGGCATCAAATGAAGTTGCAAAGCATCAGGGGGCATTTGGGGTGTAGATTTATCTACTGCCACTCCTTCAACTGGCCCAGCCCAGTAATGATGAGGCTCATGAGCAGAATTTTGGATGTAGTAGCCATTTGAATTGTCATTCGGCAAAGATTTACAAGAGTAGGCATTATCCGTGTTTATAGTATCATTCGCTGACTGTGTTTCTGCCTCAAATGGAACAGCTAATGTCAGCATATCACCAATTGGTTCGTGTGTAATCATGTAACCTCCATCATATGTTGCAACCTCGTCCTCATTTTGTTCAGATAGCTGGTTTTCATGAACATCTTTCCCGGAATGCGAGGGATCTATATTGTCTGGGCCACTCTGGTCAAGAATAATACCTTCTAGGTCTTTACACTCCTGGGATATATTAAGATCTGTTTTACCATCAGCATGTTGATTCTTGTCTGTTTCCTCACTGCCAACACCATTCTGGGTCGATTGAGGCAATTTACTTTCAGAGTTTGATGCATCATCTAAAGAATCAATAGAAGCCTCGTTTAGGTTACAAGTGATATTGCGATTCTCTGAGACAATATTTCTGCATCTGATCAATCTAAAAGAGCTTGTGGTTCCTGTCCGAGTTCTAACACTGTTAGGTGAGTGTGATTCTTGAGCAAATTGAACAGAATCGTCCCTGGGTAACATGAAAGACATATATTAAAAGAAGCAAGGTAGATTGGTAAAAATACGCATGAGCTTAAAAAAAAAACTTTAAATGTACCTCATCAAAAGTTTTGGTTCCTTTGTTGGAGGGACATGGGGTGAGGCAAAGATTGAAGAAACAGGGGCCAAGTCTGATGACTTAAAAAGCTGAACATTATGTGCTGAGTCTGAAGGTTTAGGTGGTGGTATAGGTGACAGATTGTTGATGAAATTAAAGACAGGAGAATCCTGCATGCAGTAAAATCTAGTCAGAAAAGTAAGCCAGACATCATCAGTTCATCATAACTTCACGATATAAAATTGAGCTTAGCTGCCCAAATGTCAATCAATTGTGGGTTAGTCAACTCCAAACCATGACTTCTTACAGCAAATACAGATTGTCAGTCTTTTGTATATGCTAAACTCAGTAACTTCCACCTTGTTTCCCCGACCCAACCTACCCACCCAAGAGAAAACACAAACCCATGAAGACAAAATCCAATGGAGTTGCTTGAACTGAGTAGGAAGAATTTATCTCTTATGTGATGACAAGTCAACTAAAGTATACTACTGATCACAGACTGGTCTTGTAAGGAACTGTGAAAGACCTAGACCAGGAACTAGTCAAATTTAGCAGGTCTGAAACATACAGTAGATGCAGAACAAAAGGAAGTGAGGGACTGGTTACAAGCAGACCCTAACTGGCAAGCAAGAATCTCAGAGGATACCATTCTCAGACTCTAAGTCCATGGTAAACGCAGGAGCCCCCCGGTCAAAGGCAAGAACAACACCAAAATCCGATGGACTACAATTCCCATGGACAAAAGGGCCAAGAAATGCACCAAACTGACCAGATCAGCCTGCATTGCAACAAGGCACGGATCTAACCACAAAATTTGCTCGCTGAAACCGCCGTTCATCAACAATGTACACCTCTAACCTTCTCATACATTGCGAGAACGAGGTTACAAACAAATCAGACGGCAACAGCCGCGCAAGTTGACTTGAATCAGCGAGCAAATCGGCTCATCTAACGCGAACGGTTGTACACCAAAGTCCTGGTACCAATGCCTCGAATCCCCAACGCCCAGAAAACCCACCGATGCACTGAAACCCAACATCGGGATGCCCTAAAAACCCTAATCGCCCAATCAGCCAACGAAATCATCAGTCCCCACGGAAATGCAGCTAAAAAGGGGCAAAAAGCGGGCCGCCAAATCTGCATCGCCGCAGCCGCTGACCCGACCGAACAAACCAGCCGCCGCGCCGACCCCGTCCGTACGCCCTCCTAAACCCCTAAAATTTCCCCCAAATCCCCGGGAATCTTCGCATAATCAGGGGGTAAATCAGCGGAAGAGAGCAAGGGGGCGAGACGCCGACGGACCTCGAACCCGGCTG
>LAPY01004314.1:16174-28501 GCA_000970635.1 Eragrostis tef | reverse complement strand
TAGACGGGGGGAGGGGGGGGGGGGGTTTAGTTTCAGCTCCTTCAAAAGCTGGTTTTTAATTAATGTGTTTATATAAAAAAAACTAGGTGGGGTTCACACAAATTTTAAGTGATTTTAGCTTTTGGCCTGTTGAGTGAGGAAGATGGCTGGGATGACGAACGACCGTAACCCTACCTTCAATGGTCGCTCTACTTTAGGAGAGTAGGCAGGACAAAGGATTTGGATATCGATGCTAGGTTCTTTTTTTTGCAAACTAATCAAGAGCCAACAGGGGTGTAAATGAAAGAATAACATAAATGGGGAGTGGTGAATTGATTGCTAGAGATAGATGTATAGAATATGTTATCAAACAAAATGCTACCAGGAAATCTTTTTCGACGATATTGCTATACTACTAAGAATACTCTTTGATTGTTGTATGGTACTGCCTATTATCTGCCTGCCTTCTTGCCTTGGCGAGTCTTCATTCTTTGCATGCATATATCGCTGCTAGAGAAAAAAAATGTTAATATGCAGGATGTTTTTTCCGATTCCCTGCCATTAGATCGCAAAAAATGTTGTACAGATTGTCAAAACTCTTATTCTGACTTTCTGCATCGACCGTGGCTGCGCTCCATTTTGACTCATTAATTACTTACATGTAAATAAAATCAATTAAGTAGTAGCAACAAACATGCACATCGCTCGTACCAGATGAAGGCGAGGGTGTAGCCTATAAAACAAGCGTTGAACCCTTTAATTACAAGAGTATCTCACCATTTACCTCTTAGTTCCATTCTCCAAACCAAAGGAAACAAGAGATCTCACAGAGCATGACGGAACGGTAGATTTGGACGAGCAAGATACAATATTTTCTGCAACTAGGTATGTTCTTATGATCTTCTCACCTCTGTGCTTCAAGTCAATGATTATGTTTTCGGTTGGTTTGATAGATACATACATATATAGATACTTTTTCTTTTGCACCAAACGTGATATTTCTTTTTTTAATTCATAGGAGATTCTAATATAGTTGCATTACTTTGCTCTTGTTGCGAGACTGTATATAGGCTACAGGCTATATATTCTTTGTGTACGATTGATCACTTGCTCTGCTCATAGCGAGCGTCCCTGGGAACACCACAACCATCCAAGCTCAAAGAACGGAGCTTCTAACATACTCCGTCTGTTTTGAAAATGTCGACGTTGCTTAGCTCAAATGACACATTTTACGAACCGAGGGAGTAATCTTCTGAGAAAAGTTGGAGCTGAAAATCTGAGATTAATTATGTGTTTCACGAAGGCTTACGTCAATGTAGGAATGATGTATTAGTTCATCCAATTTTGCAGGATTGTGTGGGGGAAACGATTAATTAGTGTCCCTAAAGTCTATATATATGAAAATTCTTTCGCTCAAAATTAGATGTACACTAAAAGCATGCAAAAAACAATAAATTTAGACTTGTTTACTGGAAAGGATATGCATCCGGTAGGCTGCTATGGAATTCTTGCGCTTAATATTAGGCACATATTAAAAGCCATAAAGATCTTCGGTTATACGCTGGCTTGCCTATACCGAGGAACAAAGGCATCCTTTTTTCCTGTTCAAAAGGGATCCGCCCTATTTATTTTTGGCATGCATTTGTCTTCACCATTTTGTAATATATTTTATGTTCACTTTCTTTTAATTTTGGAAAATTCCATTTTAATCTTTTTGATTGACAATGAATTCTACCCTCTAAGTGTAAGAAGAATGTTGGCACCGAATTCAGATAAGAATAGGCAGGTTGGTCCATGATAATTAATTCTGTCATTACGATTTCGTATGTTCTTTGGTATATATGTATGTATTTGTTTGTTTTACTTTGTTAGGTGAGCTATTTCAGGTTGAATTCACAACAATTTTATACTTTAGGTAGAAATCACTATGATTTCTTGACAAAGCTTGAGTATGAAGTGGCATCTCTAGCGAATAAATACTAATGCAGTCCCTTATGGAGAAATTCTTTTTTGAAAGGTCCATTATGGAGAAATTGAATATGGATGCGTTGTCTTTCTGCAGTGAAGCAACCAACCTCGGAACAAAAAGAAGAGGAATGGATCGTCATCCTGAAGACATGGGAAGGAACCTGGCCCATCCAAGCAATGCGTTGGGCCAAATAAATTTAGACTTGTTTACTGGAAAGGATATGCATCCGGTAGGCTGCTATGGAATTCTTGCGCTTAATATTAGGCACATATTAAAAGCCATAAAGATCTTCGGTTATACGCTGGCTTGCCTATACCGAGGAACAAAGGCATCCTTTTTTCCTGTTCAAAAGGGATCCGCCCTATTTATTTTTGGCATGCATTTGTCTTCACCATTTTGTAATATATTTTATGTTCACTTTCTTTTAATTTTGGAAAATTCCATTTTAATCTTTTTGATTGACAATGAATTCTACCCTCTAAGTGTAAGAAGAATGTTGGCACCGAATTCAGATAAGAATAGGCAGGTTGGTCCATGATAATTAATTCTGTCATTACGATTTCGTATGTTCTTTGGTATATATGTATGTATTTGTTTGTTTTACTTTGTTAGGTGAGCTATTTCAGGTTGAATTCACAACAATTTTATACTTTAGGTAGAAATCACTATGATTTCTTGACAAAGCTTGAGTATGAAGTGGCATCTCTAGCGAATAAATACTAATGCAGTCCCTTATGGAGAAATTCTTTTTTGAAAGGTCCATTATGGAGAAATTGAATATGGATGCGTTGTCTTTCTGCAGTGAAGCAACCAACCTCGGAACAAAAAGAAGAGGAATGGATCGTCATCCTGAAGACATGGGAAGGAACCTGGCCCATCCAAGCAATGCGTTGGGCCAACACACTCCTTCCATTTCATCAATGGCGCACATGTAAGCCTGTATGCTCTTACTGAAGCCAACCCCGGGGGTAGTGGAGCAACGCCGTGGTTCGGCCACCCTCGTCATGCCCAGGGGCTGGTGCCGCCTGTGGTGGCGCCACCCCAGCAAACTTTCCAGCTGCCTAGCGCGATACAACCACTAGACGGTAAGGAGTTAGATAGTCTGGTGAAAGCCCTAAACAACTTGGTTTCAAGGCCTTTCCATCGCAGCATGAGCATCCTCGGCTGGCACCTTGCACAACAATATGGTCCGTAGACGCAACAGCAGCAGCAGCAGCAGCTCGCAACGCCTCGTCCTATTGGGTCATGTGGCCATGACATTTGGGGTCTGCCTCTGCCACAAGCGAGGAACACACGCTTCATGCAGCACTCCACTGTTGCAGTGGCGCCGTATGGGAACACTGCTGGGGCCTCAACGGCCATGGCCAGCAACTATAGCACCGCAAGTTGGGTGGCACTGCCTGCTGGTGGGTCGGCGTAGTCGCAGTCGGTACTGTTGAACCATAAGTGAATTGTCCACCTCTTCCTATCAGCTTAGGCTTTTGGGTGCAACTGGTTGGTGCATACAACTTAACATGGCATCGAGCCAGAGGTCTTGAGTTCAAGTCCTGGTCACCGCACATATTCCGCTGCGCCGCTCCTATTTCTACGTTTGCGCCCACGAGAGCTGCACGTGAGGGAGAGTGTTGAACCATAAGTGAATTGCCTACCTTTCCCCATCAGCTTAGGCTTTTAGGTGAACTGGTTGGTGCATGCAACTCTAACAGGTACCACCATCATATAAGCCTCTCGAAGTGTACCTCCGGGAGAACGGTGTCTCTGTCCCTCTCCTGGACGACACGATCGATGACTGCGATGGTTTCATGGCTTCATTTCTGGCAGACGAGCCAGCGGAGGTAGAGTCAGGACGCCGGGAGGGCAGCGACCCAGTGATCAGCGCGGGGGAGAACGGACCGCCTCCTGCGGCGAGTTTTCCTACTGGGCTGATGAGTGATCAGCTCGGGCTTGACACGGTGCGCGTCCAAGAGAAGCGCGCCGTGCACGGTCATGGATGTGGTCGAGCAGGAGCTGCCGCGGCGAGGCAGCGGCGCAGCAGGATGATGGCCGAGAAAAAGGTGGCCGTACGTCGCCAGAGCTCGTGCCCAGAAACGAGCAGGAGCAGGTACCAAATGCTCTGTACATTTCAAAAGAAACAAACACACTTTTTATTTTTGGAATGGAAGAAACACACTTAAACACTGGCCATGTTGCTCTCACATATACCCACCCACCAAATACACACGCCACACTTTGGACCCTATTGTTGTTTACAAGCTTCAATTCTCGAGCTAACCTAAAATTTTGCGCTCCTTGTTTATGATGTTCTGCAGCTGTCTGAGGAAGTCCGGAAGGCACCCAAGGATGATAAAGATCTGAATTCTTCACCGATGCCGTCCGTCACATGCTGCCTTGCTACATAACATTATCAATAATTTATAGTTTTGGTAAATCTATATTTTTGTATGTCTGGTCCGGTTACCTTACTATGTAGGGACCCTTGCTCAGATGAACTTGTGATTGGGCTTCTTCGGACCATGTCTAAAGCAACCAGTGTTTGTTAAACTTTCCTTAAGTGTTATATGTATGGCTAATCACCATTGGGTTAATCTCTATATCATTTTCTTTTTCATTATGGAAAAGTAATAATGTGTTTTTTTTCTCCTTTCCACATAAGCACACTACTATGTTTTGAATTTCTTTTAACGAGAAATGGCAGGTGTTCTGCCTTTGCATTTAGAAGAAAGAAGCACAAACACATAGTCTTATTCATGTATCATCATGTACTTGTAATCAAATAACCTACTTGTATCATCTCATCTTGATCTAGTCAATTCAGAACGATCAAAACAATCCAACTTGGTCCAACCAACCAAGCACTGTTTAAGGACGGGTTAATTGCAAATCCCATCTCATAAATTGGCTCTAGTTTGATACACCCCCCCCAACCAATAAATTCGTTTGTTGCAAAAAACCATCCCACCCCGGTTTGGGTTGAAATAGCCCTCAATTTGCATGTGCTCTCCCAAATAGGACAAAACAATGCCACGTAAATGCATATCTAGATCATATCTTGAGCCTCGCATGTGCGTATGGTAGCGGTGTGACTGTCGAGCAGTTGACTTTATTATGTTCGGATGTAGTTGTGTAGAAGTTCAAAACACAATTAAAACAGTGAGTTCTATTGCAATGGGACCATGATAATGTCGGATACGGCCAAACTACAAAACTCGACGTGACCTAAATTAATCGACTCATGTAGCCAAAAGCTTCAATTCTCGAGCTAACCTAAAATTTTGCGCTCCTTGTTTATGATGTTCTGCAGCTGTCTGAGGAAGTCCGGAAGGCACCCAAGGATGATAAAGATCTGAATTCTTCACCGATGCCGTCCGTCACATGCTGCCTTGCTACATAACATTATCAATAATTTATAGTTTTGGTAAATCTATATTTTTGTATGTCTGGTCCGGTTACCTTACTATGTAGGGACCCTTGCTCAGATGAACTTGTGATTGGGCTTCTTCGGACCATGTCTAAAGCAACCAGTGTTTGTTAAACTTTCCTTAAGTGTTATATGTATGGCTAATCACCATTGGGTTAATCTCTATATCATTTTCTTTTTCATTATGGAAAAGTAATAATGTGTTTTTTTTCTCCTTTCCACATAAGCACACTACTATGTTTTGAATTTCTTTTAACGAGAAATGGCAGGTGTTCTGCCTTTGCATTTAGAAGAAAGAAGCACAAACACATAGTCTTATTCATGTATCATCATGTACTTGTAATCAAATAACCTACTTGTATCATCTCATCTTGATCTAGTCAATTCAGAACGATCAAAACAATCCAACTTGGTCCAACCAACCAAGCACTGTTTAAGGACGGGTTAATTGCAAATCCCATCTCATAAATTGGCTCTAGTTTGATACACCCCCCCCAACCAATAAATTCGTTTGTTGCAAAAAACCATCCCACCCCGGTTTGGGTTGAAATAGCCCTCAATTTGCATGTGCTCTCCCAAATAGGACAAAACAATGCCACGTAAATGCATATCTAGATCATATCTTGAGCCTCGCATGTGCGTATGGTAGCGGTGTGACTGTCGAGCAGTTGACTTTATTATGTTCGGATGTAGTTGTGTAGAAGTTCAAAACACAATTAAAACAGTGAGTTCTATTGCAATGGGACCATGATAATGTCGGATACGGCCAAACTACAAAACTCGACGTGACCTAAATTAATCGACTCATGTAGCCAAACGTTCATGGTTGACAATTTTTGACCTATTTTGAAGAGCACATGGAAACCGGGGCCTATTTCAGCCAAAAAAGGGGTGGAGTGGGGTGCGTTTTGTTTTGTAACAAAAGAACTTAAGGGGGGATATCAAATTAGAGCTAAGTTATGGGGTGAGATTTCCAATTAAGCCTTTAATTAATGATGGACTCTCCTCTCCTTTTCTTTTCAGGCGGAGGGGGGGGGGGCAAAAGCCCCTTCTACAAAAAACTGATATCAAGATGCGTCGCCGTGGGGATGAGTGTTGGCTTCTTCCACTATACGATTGGATCAAGCTGGACCTTCACCTCAAATTCAGCAGCTTGCGATATGCGCTCAATATCTATGTAGAGAACTAGGTGCATACAGTTCAAGAGAACACTCACTGCAGACGCATACAGAAGGTTGGTGTACCTCTTCTTCGTCAACCCTTACCTGTTGACATGCTAGTTTGTCAACAATCAGCTAGGCAAGACGTTCCCTTGAGTTGCGACTTGATATCACAGTCGTAATTAATGATAATATAACTTAGCCTCTCTTTATTTAGTGCTAGTGATGTGTTTCCTCCTTATCTATAATATATATAGATCATACCCACTAACTATAATTAATTTCTCTAAAACTCGCACCACGTTGAGCCACATCATCGATAAAACAAAGTCCGTTTGATCATCTCACTGGTTTGATCCCTACCGTCCGAACTATTCTCCTCTATGGTCAGCCACAATGGCATAGCCATTAACCCCTTCCCACTATTGCTACTTTTTTTCTTTCCGCACCACTTGCATGTCTTTATTTGAGCCGTTGTCAAAACCAAGCAGAAACTCCTGCCACCACACCTACTACATCACCGTTATCAGTAACTCCCATCACCACTATACAATCACGCGGCCAATGTCATTGATGGCTTTAATCTTCCTCTAATCACTCTCCACTCAATGACTCTGGTCGAGTATTCCTATAAAAGATTGCAAATCCTCCCAGTTCAGTAGAGGCTAAGCATCACCAATCACGCATCACACTCCTGATTCCAGTCCCAAACGGCCAAACCCATGCATAGTCCATTCTTCTAAAGCATGCTCTTTACTTCCGTGCTTTGATTGGTGGATCGTTTCCTTACTTTCTCCCATTCTGCTGTTTTGTTCTCACCCATATGATAGCAGAAGCATGAATCTCTCCTCTCAGAAAGAAGCAGGAATCTCTGTGTAGCAGCGACCCAAGATGACACCATTCTCTATGCATAATCCTTTGAAAATCAGGAATGTCTTGGTATGTTACAGCTGCTGCATTCGCCCTAGATAAAGTTTCTGTGTTGGTGACCAAGCGCAGATCAACTGCAAGCAAGCGGTGGATTTCTCATCCACAACACCGCAAGGTCTTCTACAACAATAATGGCAGGATTTCTGTTCCTAATAGCTTTGCGTCCTCCAGTCTATGTTGCATTGCTAGCTTTAGACAAACCATCCCCGCTATTTGTAGGATTCCAGCAATTTTCACTTTGTAAAGATGTATTGTGAATCCTGACATCAAAGTTGTTTGCAGGATATTATATATTGATTCAGATTAGTTAGTGTTCATTACTGCAATTTTGTCTGGCTAAACTTCACTCTGCATGAGTACCTTGCCATGGACATCTATTTTTTTTTCTCTTTTCATGAGCTCTGTTTGTTTTGTTTTTACGTTGGCTAACCATTTTACTGTTATCATATATATTTCGTATGTGCAGGTTCAGATGCACATATTAGCTTATCAAGGTCGTTATTTTTCCCCTCTACTAACATGCCCTGTCCAACTAATAACTTTTATGGGTCAAATCGCACACCATTATACAATGAAGGATGCCAAATTTTACATTCGTTTGAATGTTCATTATGATCAAAACATTATTAACTCAAAAGTTACCGATTTTTTTATTTTTAGTAAATAACAGACCTGGAATCTTAAAAATGGTAATTCAGATGAAAATTTTATAAATAGTAAGGATGCCCTTGTTAATAGCGTCCAGATGCGGACGCTCTTGTTAACAACGTCCAGCACAGGACGCTGTTATCCTTGACGTCCTTAACCTGGCCAGCCCCGACGCACTCTGCTCCTAAATTACGCCCAATTCTCAATGCAAGTGACGGCGCTCCCATCCCCATCTCGCCGGAGACCAACGTTGGCTCCCCTTAATTACCTTCGCCGCCTCGTGGTAGCCATCTCTGCCGTTGACGGGGGTGATGGAGGCCGCCCAGCAGGTCATCCTTTCTGGCTTCCGCAGGCAACGATGCCTGTCTTTTGCGGCGGCCACACACGCTTCGACGAGTGAGGAGCCAACCGAATCATATCCTGCTGCTCCGTAAGGTGACGAGGAACTCCCTATATAGCTGCCGGCTGCCGGTGTCTACGTCCTGATCCAGACAAGGTCCCCGCAGACCTGTTGCTGCAATTTGGACAAAATGACTAGTGATCCAGCCTTTTGCTACCTCTATTTGCTATCTGGAATTGTGGTACGGTGACTTGAGTTAGCATTGACTCGTTTTACATCTGACCATGCTAACAGTCAGTTATCCAACCTTCAAGATAGATCCAGCCTTTTGTTACCGCTATTGTAAATTTCTAGATTAACATGGGATGAGCACTGCTATTATCTGGAATTGTGGTGCTGTGGCTTGAGTTAGCATTGACTCGTTTCACATCTGACCATGCTAACAGTCAGTTATCCAACATTCAAGAAGACTGGAAACGCATGTACGCATATGTTAATGGTTTCTAATTCCTCCGTTAATGAGTGCTCACGCTAGTCCACACAATCATCATGATTCACGAAAGGCACATGGATGGGTATATTGCCGTTACCTGTCATCGAAGGAATCAGCGGCATGGTGTCCAAGATACTCACGTGAAACACCCGCTTCGTTGACTCTCTTGTGCATCTCGACCACGCTTATGCCTAAATTCAGAGATACTTCCTGCTGGGAAAACGAACTGAGAGTTCTGCACTCATGGAACACGAAGCAATCAAGAAGTCGAAGTAACACTAGAACACAGAATAATATGATCAAATCGTGATACGTAGATGGAAGAACGGCGAGTGCTCACGCGAATGCGAGGTTAAGTTACTGCTTTCATCAATTAACCATTAGGGTGGGGTAATTAGATGTCGCTGGTGGAGTCAAGAGTGTACCACGCGCTGGACGCTATTAAAAACGGCGGCCATGTGTGGACGCTATCAAAGACAGCGTCCGAGATTGGACGCTATTGCGTACAGCGTCCTTACTGTTTTTGAAATTTCTGCATAGAATTACCATTTTTAAGATTCCAGGTTTCTTATTTACCAAAAATAAAAAAATCGGCAAAAGTTATCAATCCTTTTACAAAACTAATATAAATATTTTTTTATGTTACTTTTCCAAAGTCCAATCACGAATTCCCGCAGCAACGCATGAGGTAGTCAACTAGCAACAATGATATGTCACGCGTTTTATAACCATTCATGGTGGGCTTTTGTCCGATCCTTCAAGGTATGTTTGGTTTGAAGGATGAGGCGGGACGGGATGGGACCGTTCTACAAATGTTTGTTTCAGAGATGGAGTGGGATGGTCCAAAAGACACATCTATATATACTATATAGACACAACCCACTGACAATGATTGATTGCTATAAAGCTGGATCCTCATGCTTCCACGTCATCTTAATTATTCAGTCCGTTGGATCACAGTAGCTATCCATCCTGAGCGTTAGATTAGACCATGGCCATTACTGATAAGCCAACAAACAGACCATGCTGGTCTCTTCCACTACAGGCGACAACACCATCCTTTTAATTATCATTCATTCTACCTCAATCGTTTTAATTGTCCGTTAGCAGCGTTGCCAAGCCCATGTCCGATTTAAATATTCTTACCTCCTATAATAGTCCACTAGCAGCGGTTTTCCACAATAATTCACCGTTGTCACACCTCATAATTCACCGTTGTCAGTACTCCCACCACCACTATGCAACGAAGAGAGGCCAATGTAATTGATGGCTTTAATCCTCCTACTCTCCACTCAACAACTCTGCTCAAGCATTCCTATAAAGACTACGTATCCCCCCAGTTCAGCAGACCCTGAGCATCACCAATCACAAATCACTCTCCTAATTCCAGTCCAAAACGGCCAAACCCATATGCATTCTTCTAAAGCATGTTCTTTTACTTCCGTTGTGTTTTGTTCCCTACTTCGATGTGATAACAGAAGCATGAATTCCTGGGTAGCAGCGACCAAAGATGACTCCGTTCTATGCATAATCATTTGAATATCTCTACTTTCTAACCCAAGAAAGCAAGAATGGCTTGATATGGAACAGCTGCTGCAGCATTCACCCTAGCTGGAGGTTATGTCAGTGACCAAGCGCAGATCAACTGCAAGCAAGTGGTGGATTTCTCATCGACCACACTGCAAGATCAATTGTTGCTAGCTTTAAATAAACCGTCCCCACTAATTATTTATAGGATTCCAACATTTTTCACTTTTTTAGATGTACTGTGAATTCCGACATCAAAGTTGTTTGCAGGGTATTATTGATTCCACTTTAGTGTGTTCATTACTTCAATTTTGCTTGGCAAAATTTCACTAATGAGTACGCTATTATCATGGACATCTAATTTCCCCCCGTCTTTTCCATAGCTCTGTTTGTTTTGTTTTTACGTGAGTTGACCATTTTACTGTAATCAGATTTCTCATATGCAGTTTTAGATGCACGTGGTTGCTTATCAAGGTTGTTATTTTTCCCCCTCTACAATTGTTCCCTGCCCAACTGATAACTTTCGTGGGACAAATCATGCACAACTTCTACAAGAAAGGATGCAAATTTTCCATTGGTTTGTATATGAACTGTGACCGAAATATTATCATCTCATAGTTATCAATCCATTTACAAAGTTAACTTGACATTGTTTTATGTTATTTTGCACTCTAGGTGTCCCGTAATCACACACGAATTTTCGCAGCAACGCGCGGGGTTATCAACTAGTTCCTATAGTATCCGGGACGAGCTGGCCTTTGAAAATCGAGCGAACCAACTCATCCCACCGAACGGCGTAAGTTCAGTTTCACTCCAGCTCTATGTCTGCATCCGTGGAGAGCGTGTGACGGCGCGGCTGGGCGAGCACGTACGTACAGCGGCGTAAGCGTGTGGCAGCGCGGCTTGGCGAGTCTCGGTCGGCGCATCCAACTGGGCGAGCACGTTCTCCGGCGACGTGATCATGCCGCCGTTCCTCTCGGGAGATGGTGGTGCGCTGGGGCCTGGAACGGCCGCCGTGCTACTCGTTGGGCAGTGCCTCCTCCATCACAGCACAAACAAAAATTTCGAACCCCGAACGAGCTACTGGCGCGAAACAGAGGAGAAGCAGAGGAAACGGCAGCGGCAAGCAGATCAACGTGACGTTGAGCAGCGCCGGCTCAGAATTTTGTTTGGGATGCATGATCCAACTTCTGAGATATGTCCGTGTGCCGCCTGAATATGCTGCCCGTGCGTGCGTCCCAGCGACGTCCGCCTGTCAGGCACCGCACCACCGCCGAGCACGTGCGACACAGCGTCGTCGGTCAAGGCCGGCGACGCTTGTGCGCCACCGGGACGCGCGGATCCACAGGACGACAGCCTGCCAGGGATCATCATCCAAGACCCCGCGGTCTCCGCGCACCGGCGCGTTCAGAGACCACGCACGTTCGGTCTGGCATGGCGAGGAGAAGCGATCGAGCGCTGGGAGGAGAAGCGACGTCGAGGTTGCCCTTTGCCAGCAACGTCTTCTCTCTTCGGTTTTCGCGCCGGCGCGTTCAGACCCCGCTCAGGCGCAACGACAAGCCGACGACGTTCGGCCTTTTCGAAAAAAAGAGTCGACGACGTTCGGCGCCGCGACTGCCCGCCGTACGTCCGTCCGCCACCTCCGGCCAGAGCAGAGCGAACGGTAGGAGAGGAAGCGATGTAGAGGTTGCCTGCTGCCAGCGTCAGGCTCCGCCATCGCTCTCAGGAACCTGGGGGTGGTCGCTATTTCAAATAGCGTCCCGGGGCCGCCGAACGTCTTCTCCGCCCACGGGCGCGCCGCCGCCGAGGCATGCATGCGCGGACCTTTTGCCGGCGAGGCCATGCCGTGCCGGCGCAACGCGT
>LAPY01004312.1:6283-44246 GCA_000970635.1 Eragrostis tef | reverse complement strand
GGTGCCGAGCCGGGACGCCGGGCGACCACGGAAGTCCACTGTGCCGGCGACGGCGCCGTCGGGGCGGGGAAGGAGGAGAACGTCGGTGACGGCGTGGGTATCCATCACCGTCGATCAGTTCTTGCGCGCTGCCGCTGCGTGTGTGGTGAACTCGACTGGAACGGCGCGATAGGACGACGACGATCTCCCACTATATAAATGGTGGCGCTGGGGAAGAGGATCAGACCAGCTCGCATGGCGCCAGACGACTTTCGGACAAGGGGTACGGCACGGAACCGATTTGACCCGGTAATTGGATTACCACTATTCACAATTTTCTGAGACCATTACCACTACACAGAGCTTTGAACGCATGCTTAGGCACCAAAATGACTGGTGTATGGTGCCATTGCCTGGTGCATGCATCGATGCACGACGAACCAGCTCACGAGTGGCCGCAGACAGAAGCTCGATCGGAACAACATGTGCTTGCAAAAGGGTATTAGAACAAAACTATCTCGTCTGAGATACGTATTAGAAGAAGCGACTAGCGACACTACACTGACGTGTACCAAGAGGCGACAAGACCTGGAGTTTGTTGCGAGCCCGTTTGGCCGGTTGCGCCGGGCGGAATCGCGTGGGACACCGGGGCCGGTCCTGGATTTCTTGTGAACGATGTCGAATGGTGTTCGTGAAATCAGGTCCTGGGATGTCTTGGCAAGAGCGGCGAGTATACTAGCGTGACACTGCAGATTCTGAAAGAGATGTGTGTCCACTGTCCAGGCTCCGTTATACTATAGTAGTCTGTATAGATTGATGACAGGGAAAATCGTTACACTTTTGTCATCCTTGCATTTCAATATGGGAGGAGTTTTTTTTTTTGGGGCCTTCACTTTCTGACAATAACATCACATATCGCTGTTCATTGGTAGCGGAATTGACTGTGCCGTAGAGAAATGGCTGGTTGCGGGGTTCCTGATTCACAAAAAAGGATCTGCAGAACGGGATAAACGACGGGTGCTTCTTATACGTACTGGTAGAAACTCCAGTCCCGAAGCGAAGTTCCTTTTTTTTTTTTTGAAGGAGAAGCGAAGTTCCTTGGTTCCCCCACGGACAGAAACCATGGCAGGAGACAGGAGCTGAGTTGTGTGATCCCGTGCTACAAACATCCCGCGCACTCCTGGGCGCACAGGAAATCCCAAGCGTGTGCCGGCACCGCGGCAGCGCGCGCCCGGCAGGAGAGGGCGCGTGGTCGGCGCGCGCATCACCTGCGAACGTCTTCCACGCACGGGCTTTCCCGCGCCACCTCGGACGCGCTCGCTGCCTACGTAGCAGCTGACGGAGCAGACACGTACTACGGGCAGATGCGATCCTTTTGATTTCTTATTATCCACTGTGCTTGTTTGTCTTCCCCAGTTGATTACGGAGTAATCAAGTAGGTTAACGGTCTCTTGCTCAGCGATTCTCTTGTCTTTGGGCCGACAGCGACCGGCTTTGGAAAAAATCGCGTAGGAGTAATATCTTACAAGGACACTTGTTGAAAGGGGGAAGAGCAACAGAGAGTAATCAACCGAGTTGCACGGCGACGTGACGAGAGGTGATGTTGATACTCTCGAGGAAGGCAACACGTAGCCATGAGCGACAGCGTGAACGTATAGTACTAGTACCATCTTTTCTTCCGTCTATGCACAGGTTTGCCTTGTAGGGTAGCGCGATGGCAGGGAGGAGCCGCGATTAGCAAAACTGAGCTACGCACATGACCTCCGCGGTCCCAACGTCGCGTCGCCGCTCGCGTGGCGGAGCACGCGGAAGACGACGCGGGGACTGCGCCTCGTCTCACCGCGAGAACTGCTGCGCTGGGCGTTGGCAGTGCACTTGCGCCTCACCGCGCGAGGCGTGTCGACTGTCGAACGGGAGCAAGCTGTATCGCGAACACCATGCGGGTCACGCGACTTTTTTTTTTTGGGGCCTTCACTTTCTGACAATAACATCACATATCGCTGTTCATTGGTAGCGGAATTGACTGTGCCGTAGAGAAATGGCTGGTTGCGGGGTTCCTGATTCACAAAAAAGGATCTGCAGAACGGGATAAACGACGGGTGCTTCTTATACGTACTGGTAGAAACTCCAGTCCCGAAGCGAAGTTCCTTTTTTTTTTTTTGAAGGAGAAGCGAAGTTCCTTGGTTCCCCCACGGACAGAAACCATGGCAGGAGACAGGAGCTGAGTTGTGTGATCCCGTGCTACAAACATCCCGCGCACTCCTGGGCGCACAGGAAATCCCAAGCGTGTGCCGGCACCGCGGCAGCGCGCGCCCGGCAGGAGAGGGCGCGTGGTCGGCGCGCGCATCACCTGCGAACGTCTTCCACGCACGGGCTTTCCCGCGCCACCTCGGACGCGCTCGCTGCCTACGTAGCAGCTGACGGAGCAGACACGTACTACGGGCAGATGCGATCCTTTTGATTTCTTATTATCCACTGTGCTTGTTTGTCTTCCCCAGTTGATTACGGAGTAATCAAGTAGGTTAACGGTCTCTTGCTCAGCGATTCTCTTGTCTTTGGGCCGACAGCGACCGGCTTTGGAAAAAATCGCGTAGGAGTAATATCTTACAAGGACACTTGTTGAAAGGGGGAAGAGCAACAGAGAGTAATCAACCGAGTTGCACGGCGACGTGACGAGAGGTGATGTTGATACTCTCGAGGAAGGCAACACGTAGCCATGAGCGACAGCGTGAACGTATAGTACTAGTACCATCTTTTCTTCCGTCTATGCACAGGTTTGCCTTGTAGGGTAGCGCGATGGCAGGGAGGAGCCGCGATTAGCAAAACTGAGCTACGCACATGACCTCCGCGGTCCCAACGTCGCGTCGCCGCTCGCGTGGCGGAGCACGCGGAAGACGACGCGGGGACTGCGCCTCGTCTCACCGCGAGAACTGCTGCGCTGGGCGTTGGCAGTGCACTTGCGCCTCACCGCGCGAGGCGTGTCGACTGTCGAACGGGAGCAAGCTGTATCGCGAACACCATGCGGGTCACGCGACAGGCTACTTAACGACGACGACGCTGCCGCCGGCCGCGGAAGCGGGTCGCGCTCGCGCGTCTCGTTCTAGTCTCGAGCAGCGCGTGTTATGCGCGGATGCGGGCCGTAGGCTGGTGGATTGGATCGAGGGATTGGAGGGACGCAAAGAAGCGGCCCGCGCGTACCCAACAACGGTTCACTTAGCGCCGAAGGCCCTAGCGTGCAGGTGATGGGCTTTGAAGATGTGGCCCATGATCGTCCCAAGCCGCCGTCCGGGAGCTTGATCAGGCTAGGTGATTTGGGTTCGATGAACTAGCAGAGATGAAATCAAGTGAAGCAATTGTTTGTTCTCAAAAAAAAGAAAAAAAGTGAAGCGACTGTTCCCAAGCAGCAGCAGCCCATAAGTTAACACTGCAGGTCAATGATCGGCAGCATCAAGAGAGGATGCGAGAGACAGATGCTGTGACCTCTGATCTCTGGTCTCTGGACACTTGATTTCAAGAGCGTGCCGAAGAATCGGGACTCTGATCTGTGGACACTCCTGAATCCGGCAACAAACTTCTTTTGCCTTTGTTTATTTTGTGTAGAGCTGTCTGCACGCATAATGACACTGACACTGCTTGGAAATCTCGTTCGCTCCATGTAGAGGCAGATTGGGTCAAAAATGCGAAGTCTTGACCATTGATTTCTCAATTCTTTTAACCAGTATTGCGGTAGTCAGCTGTAACCAAAATAATTCTAGATTTCTAGGACCAAACAGGCCATTGATTATGCCATGAGACGAACACAGCTCTAGACCTTTTTTTTTGTGTGTGTGTTGGGAACAACACAGCTTATAGACTGGAATATGCTAGTTTTAGCCTCATTGAGCTTGAACAAGTGCTGACTCTGCCACAAATGTTTACAGTATCTGACAAAATGAAAAAGAGTTCTTTGATACGCAGAATGCCTAGAATAAGAGCCCCCTTGTCATGCATGTTACCACCACAGGCTGGTACGCAGAGACATCGTCCTGCGTCTGAATTGGTTTGCCTGGTGTCAGTGCCCGAAACTGACGGCAGCTCAACGTGCTCTCCACAACTCCCTTCTGGTGTATGTTTTCTAGATTCATATCATAAGGTGCGTATGCCAGTATGAACATCAATCTATAGACACCCGTTATCTAAAAAATTCCATGCAAGTCATTTCTCTGTTCTCAGCATTATGAGCTTTTGTCAGTGCATCCATCACCGAGAGGGATCTTGGGGTGTTCCTGCGCGGGAAAGGAAAAGTGACTATAGGACATGTGACCAAGAGGTAATCAGAAGTTTAGAATGCCTAAGCAAGATAAGCCATCCCAGCTGCAAATGTCCTAATTATGCCTACTGGAACATGTAGCGAAGTTCACGTACTACTAGCAAATCCATGGAAAGCAATGCAATCCCGGTTCCTTACGTCATGTCTCTTGCAACTACGGCTTCGCTCCTCCAGGAGCATCTCCGACTGTGTTATTAGAGCCCCCCGTGTTGTCTCTACTCAAGTAATGGAGGGCTAGTGCACCCTTCAGGTTGATGATGTAATCAAATACTATTATTGTATAAGATGCACCCACCCTTACTGCGTGTAACTCATGTGCCTTGAACGACCCTTTGTAAACTCTTTGATTATTGCAATGAGAGAATTCAGGTGGGGAGCCCTCCCCCATCGTAGTTTTCTTTACTTCTCTTAAAAACGCGAGTTGGTGAGGCGGTCGTCGTGGGCGTGCCCTCACCGAAAACTTGCGCCAACAGGTAGGGTCCACGGAGCACGGCTTCCTTTCCGCCCTTTCTTCGCATGTTCCTCCCACAGCAGCTTCCTCCTCTCGAATCTTCTCTTCTAAATCTCCCTGGATCCATGGAGGCTGCTCCGCTGCGCCCGGCTGCCCCCTTCTGCCCGATCAAGGCGTCTTCCCGCTGCTCCCCCACGCCGACCCGGTCCTCGCGCAGGTGTCTGTCCGCCTGCTGCTCGCCGAATCCTCCATCCTCTCCCCGTACTACCGAGCCACCATCGCGCTGCTATTCAGCGCCACCGAGCTACCGGACGCCCTGGCCGACTCATCGCGCATTTGGCTGCTCCCTACCAGACCCCGACAACCTTTTTGTCTGTAGATGTAATGCCAACGGAGGTGCATGCTGACGAGATGGACGAAGCCATCGCCGCTGCAACCAGATGGGCGAGATGGATCCACTCATAGCAATGCACAAATAGATCTCATGGCAACGCCTTTGATGGCTGTTGTGTCCAGCGGATCTTGTTGGGATAGGAGAAGAAGAGATTAGAGGGGGAAAGCGACCAGAATCCAGGATTAGGGAAGAACACCTAGAATTGCAGAGATAACATTTTCGATGTGTTCTTTTTTACCCCTTTCCGTGGCAAAGCACGGGTATTGTGCTAGTCTTTTAAAAAAATTCCGGTTCCTTACAGCAAGGAGGTTGCGAGACTCTTTTACGCAAAGACTTTGTAACTCTGTAATTTGGCAAATAACTATTTGATGGTGAATGAGGGGGAAAGGGATAAACACCAAGTACAACAACAGATAACCCGGCAACATTCTATTCCCACGGTCTAGGAATATAGGCCAAGAATTTCGACCAACAATTATTTTGTTGATATATCTTTTATGCGACACAAACTCAATGTTCTCATGTTCATATATAATAAATATTCCATATAACTATAATTTATGTAAAAAATACTTTTTTCGTTTTTTTTTATATGATAATGTTAACTTTTTCGTTTGACTTTGACTAACAATATAAATTTAAATAATTAATTTTTAAATGTGAAATGAATATTATTGGGTTCATCATAAAAAACGCTTTAAAGATAATTTAAACACTTAACTATTTATATAAATATTTATAGATAAAACAAATGATCAAAATAACAAAAAAAGTCAACGGTGTCATATGAAAAGAAACAGAGGGAGTAATAAACACACGAGGATTTGCGCAGGAGTGGAAAAAAAATCAAAATGTCTAGAAAAAATATAGTGGTGGAAAGAGAGGGGGCTACCGCGTCAAGCCTCCCGTCGCGCTCCTTCAGGGCTCGAGGATCAACCTGAAACACCATTGCCGTCGAGAACAAGGCCGCCGCCTACTGTTTCCTCGCTCTCTCTGCGAGATCCTCCATTCGCCGGCACCTCCTTGGCTCCTTCTGTCTGCCAGATCCCGCACCCGCACCCGCTGACTCGCTCCTCAGGAGTGGGGCGTGGTCGGCGCTCCATTCTGGGCCGGCGAGGACGGATTCCTTCTTGTGTAGGTTAGTCATCCTTAGCTTGGTCCGGCGGGTCCCTTCTGTTCTCAATAAAACCCAGAATGTAGCAAATATGTTTTTATGTGATGAATGGTGCCCTGATCAAGTTCCGCAGTGTGCGAGATCGAAATTAGTTGGCACAGTACTTTTTCTTTGTACTACCTAATTAACGTGCGGATGAATTATTTCCAGTGCTCTTGATTATTGGTATATCGCTTCTCCTTTGATGTGAATGGACAATTATCGTATTCAATGTGGTAACTTTCGTATTTATTCTCTGTAAAACCGCACTGATTAGCTCGTGTATTTTGGTGGGAAAGGATTCATAAACATGAGCAATCTGTGTTCATTATTCCCCAGTTATGCATAATCTTCTTCAAAAAGGACATGATTCCTTTGTATTAATGGCTTAACATAAGGTGCACATCTCCAGTTTTCTTTAGAACCTACAGGGGATGCATATCTTTCCTCTAGTTAATTTGTCTAGTGCTTTTGTTTATATGGTACTTATCTGTGAGCTGAGGTTGCTTTCTTGATAGTTTCCCACCACCTTCCAGACCCATTTGCAAGTTGGATAGCAGTGTGTGATTGCCTAACTGCCTTTGACCTGAGGCCTGTATAATAAGCATGCATCTCATTCGAAGGAAATGATGTTAGATCATATATCTATTGTTTTACTTTATTAAGCAACATTCTTCATGAATGAAGCGCCCCTTTGTATAGGCACTCGTGTAATATTATACACATGCTGATCTTAACTATAGGTACATTTCCAGGTTTCTTTAGAAACTGCAGGGTATGCATAGAGAAAATTCCTTGTGTACCATTGGAAGAACTTCCAATCCCTTGTGTACCGTCAAAAAACTTTCAGACCCTGTACCATTAGTCTAATTTCCTTGTCCCTGTGTACCATCGCCGCTAGGAACGTTAGAGAATCCATCCAAAAAAGCTGGCCCACCTGTCAGTAAATCCTAAATGACCACTCTTGCCCCTTCGTTCTCTACTCGACGTCTCGACAACATCGCTTTGCCCGCACCCGCCGGTGTCTTCTCCCTCCCCGAACCAGCTACCCTGTCTCCTCCCCAAACATAGATCGATTCGGCGACAGGAATCACCGAATCAAGGCAGCAGCAGCGAGCAAGACGAAATCGGGGCGGCGGCAGCAAGCAGGACGTGCGCGCGGAGCAGCGCCGATGAGACACACGCTAGCGCAGACTGTACGAGCGGGCGGAGGGACGCGATGGACAGCAGGTCCGGCGCGAGGAGCAAATCAGGTTTTTGGATTGCTTTTTCTTCCCGCATTGTATCGTGAACTGATGAAAGAATATTTAAGTATCAGGTTCTTGAGATCTGAGTCACAGTTTATTTTGGATTCCAATTTTGTTGTATGACTAAGACGTCAGCTTCTGGTTCCTTATTTTGTGACCTCTTGATCTGCACTTGAAGTGTTATAGTCTGCGAGCCTGTGCTATGAAATATAGTGCTAGCTGTGACCTTGTCCCAATTGTTTGAGCCTTAGTATTTCTATTTTTTTTTATAAAATAAGGGTCCCTTCTGTTCTCAATAAAACCCAGAATGTAGCAAATATGTTTTTATGTGATGAATGGTGCCCTGATCAAGTTCCGCAGTGTGCGAGATCGAAATTAGTTGGCACAGTACTTTTTCTTTGTACTACCTAATTAACGTGCGGATGAATTATTTCCAGTGCTCTTGATTATTGGTATATCGCTTCTCCTTTGATGTGAATGGACAATTATCGTATTCAATGTGGTAACTTTCGTATTTATTCTCTGTAAAACCGCACTGATTAGCTCGTGTATTTTGGTGGGAAAGGATTCATAAACATGAGCAATCTGTGTTCATTATTCCCCAGTTATGCATAATCTTCTTCAAAAAGGACATGATTCCTTTGTATTAATGGCTTAACATAAGGTGCACATCTCCAGTTTTCTTTAGAACCTACAGGGGATGCATATCTTTCCTCTAGTTAATTTGTCTAGTGCTTTTGTTTATATGGTACTTATCTGTGAGCTGAGGTTGCTTTCTTGATAGTTTCCCACCACCTTCCAGACCCATTTGCAAGTTGGATAGCAGTGTGTGATTGCCTAACTGCCTTTGACCTGAGGCCTGTATAATAAGCATGCATCTCATTCGAAGGAAATGATGTTAGATCATATATCTATTGTTTTACTTTATTAAGCAACATTCTTCATGAATGAAGCGCCCCTTTGTATAGGCACTCGTGTAATATTATACACATGCTGATCTTAACTATAGGTACATTTCCAGGTTTCTTTAGAAACTGCAGGGTATGCATAGAGAAAATTCCTTGTGTACCATTGGAAGAACTTCCAATCCCTTGTGTACCGTCAAAAAACTTTCAGACCCTGTACCATTAGTCTAATTTCCTTGTCCCTGTGTACCATCGCCGCTAGGAACGTTAGAGAATCCATCCAAAAAAGGCTGGCCCACCTGTCAGTAAATCCTAAAATGACCACTCTTGCCCCTTCGTTCTCTACTCGACGTCTCGACAACATCGCTTTGCCCGCACCCGCCGGTGTCTTCTCCCTCCCCGAACCAGCTACCCTGTCTCCTCCCCAAACATAGATCGATTCGGCGACAGGAATCACCGAATCAAGGCAGCAGCAGCGAGCAAGACGAAATCGGGGCGGCGGCAGCAAGCAGGACGTGCGCGCGGAGCAGCGCCGATGAGACACACGCTAGCGCAGACTGTACGAGCGGGCGGAGGGACGCGATGGACAGCAGGTCCGGCGCGAGGAGCAAATCAGGTTTTTGGATTGCTTTTTCTTCCCGCATTGTATCGTGAACTGATGAAAGAATATTTAAGTATCAGGTTCTTGAGATCTGAGTCACAGTTTATTTTGGATTCCAATTTTGTTGTATGACTAAGACGTCAGCTTCTGGTTCCTTATTTTGTGTCCTCTTGATCTGCACTTGAAGTGTTATAGTCTGCGAGCCTGTGCTATGAAATATAGTGCTAGCTGTGACCTTGTCCCAATTGTTTGAGCCTTAGTATTTCTATTTTTTTTTATAAAATATGGTCAGTTAACCAGATGCATCTTGTTGTGCAATGTATGAACGATTAAACATAGAGAAAAGTTCATATCCATGGTATACAGGGGTAAAGGGAAAGAGTATATCATGTAAGTGCATGGAGGGGCAAAAGGTCTTTTGACCACACTGTTAGCTACTTGCTCCTGAGGTGAACTGCAGTAAACACACAAGGCATATCAATAATGAAACAACATTGACATTGTTTCTACATTATTGTGCTAACTATGCAGAAAGGGGGTGGGGCAGAAGCTAGCCCATCATAGGTTATAGCACGAAAAGGACTTGAAACAGCGACGGTTTACTAAGGTACAGTACCGCTTCAGTCAGCCTAACATATTAGAAGCATAAGAATAAGCAAGATTAAGTATCCATCTGGCTTTGAATCTTTCCACATGCTGCAATAAAATGTTTAGGGGCTGCAAGGTATCCAAGTCTCCATCCTGTCATTGCAAAAGCCTATAAAAGTTCCATTATAAAACAATTCATCAGCTTTATTATATAACCAAGCAGGGCCAACTTTCGATTTTTGATAGCACAATGCTGCACATAAGTAGCTTAGGCGTCTAGCTCTGGAAAATAGTACATTTCATTATTTGATAAGTACGGAAGACCTATAGAGCTAACCAAGTGCAAAAGTATTTCCGAATAGTAGATAACAAGTCAATGCTGATGCATCTACCTTAGAAAAACCATTTATAGTCAATGTTCTTTCCCACATTCCAGGCAGTGAAGCAAAGCTTGTGTGTTTTGTAGGCTGATAGATAATATGCTCATAGATTTCATCAGATAAAACCTGGAAAGCATAAAATGATGACTTGTCATAACCATCGTCAAGTGAAAAATGTAACAGAAAATCTAAAAAGTGCATATAATCATAAAACCAACCAGAAGCCTAGGATGCTTCTTGACTATATCAGCTATCTCCTCAAGCAGCTCCTTTGGGTATACTGACCCTGTTGGATTAGATGGAGAGCAGAGAATCAAGAGCCTTGATTTCTCACTGATATTCTCGGCGAGAAACCCTGGCCTTAACAAGAAGTTCTCTGATATGCTTGTAGGACACCAGCTAATCTAGCCATCTCAGGATAACTGACCCAGTACGGCGCTGGTATCAGAACCTGAATCAAAGGGGGGACCTCACCATTGTTAAGACTGAAAACATAAGCAGAGTAGTTTAATTCTAAGAACAAGAATCAACAATGAGAATAGGGCACGACAAGTTAAGCAGTACACTAAGCTCACCTCATCATCGGGTGAGCAAACTGCAAGAATGGCTTGCGTAATGCATTGCTTAGCTCCATCGCTCACTAACACCTGATCTGGACTGTAGGATATCCCATTCTCGTCTGTGTAGTCATTTAACATCAAGTTATCCAACCTTCTTAAAGAAAGTGGTAACTCCACGAACTAGAAATTAACCATACACACAAACCCACACACCCTGGAGTTTAGTGCAAATAGCTTTTCTCAGCTCCAAAGTCCCGGCATTAGGAGTGTATCTTGGATGTCCATCCCTAATTGCATTCATCCCAGCCTGGATCAAAGCAAGCATGAAGAGTGTTCAGTTCAAACAAATTCAATTTAGTGACAGTAATGTTCGAAGTCATGTCTAAATCTAGTAAAGCATAACATGATCAAACCTAATCTCACAATTGCAGTCAGTGATTAAAAATAGGAGGTGACAAATGTGAATCACCATACAGAAATTAGAGCATGCGCACCTACCTCGGCGATCGCAGGCGGCGTGTCGAAGTCTGGCTCCCCTGCGGCGAGGCCTATGACCGGCACACCGGCCTGCCGCAGCGCCGTGGCCTGGTCAGTGATGGCCATGGTCTTGGACGGTAGCAGAGCGCTCACCCTCGGGCTGATGGATGCGTCCACCGCCTGCGCCCTCATCGTCGTCATCCCGGCCCTCCTCCTGTGCGCCCTACGACGCAGATGAAACGGACCATGCGCTGGTAAGTTCACAAACAAACCCCTGCGATCGCGGCGAGAACAGAGAACGGTGCTCTCTATCGAAGTTTTGGAGAGGGCGGCTGCTCACCTGACGACACATACGGAATTGGGAGCTGAGGAGGCAGGCTTGGCGTGCGTGGAGAAGGACGAGACCAAATGAGGAGTGGCGGCGGCGGCGGCCGCCATCGGAGTCGGAGAAAATTCAGTTGTACCTAGCTATAGCAGGGCAGCCTTACCAATGGTGGGCCTTGCCGTTGTTTGGCGACTAGGATCCGAGGTGCATTTTGCAGACGAAGGTTGATGTGGCATTTGGGTGTAGGTGGAAGGAAGCACATGAGGAAGTTTTGGACTTTCAGTAGGCGTTGCGGTGGAGCGTAGCTTCGATCTCTCAACGTGCCACGGCTGTTCCAATCCAAGTACCGTCCCACCCAGGCTCCATGTTGCCGGTAGTATTCAGAGGGACGACTTCGGAGTCATTGTCAACCCTGCGCTGTGTTTAGACTTTAGATGCCAGTTTGACTAACCTTGTTAGCCTGCTGAGCCCAGGTTAGGATTTTACTAGTCTGTTAGTCGTGAAATGGGCGGTCTTCTGTTAGTGGGTACCTCGTGTCACTGCATAGTTCAAACTTCCAGCAGTACTAAGAATGGACAATCTGACGTGTGAGGAAAAAAAAAACATCAGAGCTTGCCTTCTCTTGTGGGGTTCCACTCAACTGGAGAACTATTAAGTGAAAATAAACTACATTATCCATGTAAAGAAAACAAGATATATCACTTATAATGGAGCTAGGTACAAGACACATCGTCCTGTTATGACGAGGTGTTGTCGCTAAAGACAGTGCCTAGTCAGAACTGATTCTTACATATGCAGCACAACTGGGGCTATCTATATTCTATATAGAATGATAAAGTGCTTGATCATTATTGATGACCGCCAAGTACGCTAATGGAAAGGCATAATCTAAAATGAATCTTTGAACTTTGAGCAGAGGAAGAACGAGACTAGCATCATGCATAAACATAAATAAAGGTCCACAGTGCCATTGTCGTCGTCATCGGCGGTGACCTCCATCAGTTTTGCCCGAAGCTGCATGATCCCGAAGGCAAGAAGGAGAAGGGATTCTCGGAGATATCAAATCCAGGGCGAGCAAAATCATCAAGAGCGCCAAAGCACGGATCAAAGTTCAGAGGTGAGAAATAACCACGCGGATCATCAGCCACTTTCATGTCGAGGTTCGAAATACCATCTGATGAGCTGCAGGGCATGTTATATCCTATGTTCCTTGTTATTTCATTCATTGCCTCACTTCCCTGAGGTTGCTCTGATGCTTCTGATACCTTGACATCATCCATAGGGAGCGCAGGTGTGTGGCCTTGGAAAAGAGCAACATGCCCAAAAAGCTTGTCCTTCCTTGAGAAGGTTGTTCCACAAGAACAGAGCCACTTGTCACGCCCACAGTGCTTCTCATGAGTCTTCAAGTCGGCAATGACGGAAAACTTCTTGGTGTTGCAACGGCTGCAGGTATAGCTCTTGTCACAGTGGCTTCTCTTGTAATGGTTTTTCACACACAAGATTGTCTTGAGAGGCTGGAACTTCTTGTGTTCTTTGTTCCGCTTGCAACCCACAAATGGACATGAGTACCTTGTAACTGGTGCATGATCTGAACTAGAATCTTTTGAGGGTTTGGCCAGGGCTGCTGGAGTCTTATACTCATCTCCATGGCCTCTCATGTGCATCCTCAGGTTCGCATCTCTTTTGAAACCCTTTCCACAGATCAAGCAGAAATGAGTATGTGGTGCTAAAATCTCTTCCTTTTCCAGTTGCAAGACTACATAGGAGCCAGGTGGGAGATTTTCTCCCTCACCACCATCATCACTCTCCTTCACATCATGATCGTCCATTGGAGTCGGTTCAGACCCTTCCCCACCACAAGGATTTGGACATTTGATCAGCTCATCTTTTTCATCTTGATTAGTATTAATGCTATTCATCAGCTCCTCATAATCAGATGTCTTCTCAGCATCAGGCATAACAGTCTTGTTGTTTGTGCTTGGTCGCTGATTTGCATTCATGCCAAAGCCCATAGAAGAACCAAGAGGGTTGCCAAGCTGCCTAACTGCTGGATTGCTGCTAAGTGGATTCTTCATTGAAGGAAGCAGGGAACCAGCTGTTGAGATAAGCTGGATTATAATGCTAGTGAGATCGGCAGTTATGAGCTGCTGCTTTGCTGCAAGCTCACAGGAACCACCCCCAGCTTGGTTCTCTCGACTACTCATGGACAGCACAATATCTTTTACCTGCTTGATCTTTTGCTCAAGGAAGGATAGATTGCTCACTATTGCCTGAGGGTCCCAATCTATAAGAAGATTATTCGGTGCAGGATTTTGTTCAAACTGGTTGCCAACTTTAGGTTCATTGTCATTAGGAAGATACAAACTGGAAGATGGAGCCCCAAAGAATGGAGGAAAGCCTGGGAAAGATTGATTGGGTCTTGAGAAATAAAACTGCTCCATGGAATTGGGACGCATAATCTGTTGGTCAGGGTCCTCCGTGCCACTTGCCATTGATGAAGAAGCTTTCATGGCAGTTTCCAAAGTTCTTATCATCTCACCTTCCATTAGTACTCGACCCTGCCCGGATTCCACTTCAATACACCCTCCTATCGCATGAAGCTATCATCACACAGCAAGGAATTGATCTTCGGGACAAGCATGAACCCTGAAAAAGAAGGATCTAGAGATTATAGGTTGCACATAGATCATTTTTCGCATGCTATCAATATCTGGAAAGTTTCCATGACTAGCGAATTAAAGAAAAGACATGTCTTGTTCAAAAGTAAAAAGAAAACGAAGATTGCCCCTATTCTAGTAGTAGTTGTATAAAAGGCATAAGAATTCCGCCTCTTTTCTCACATGTAGTGTAACATGCCAGAAAAGCCCAATCCTTCCATTAGAAACTTATTTCCTTCAGCAATAGAGTATACAAGGAACTTGTTTCAAGAAAACTGAGAAGACAAGTGCGTGGATAGGAATTAGAGCAATGGGTTTGCCAACCAACCCAGCTTACTAGTCAAAATCATAGCAATAATCTTTTAGTTAACACAATATATTATTCTTACCGAACACTAGTACTTTAATATTTTACTGATCGGCAACTTCGCTACGGTAATCTAGTCCATGTGCACAAACAGATCCGTAGCCAGAACAGATGTGCATCCAACGAAAACAGACCTTACATATATCAAGCATAAGAGTTTCCCCATTCTAGAACCTATCTAGCAAAAGAGCAATACAATCAACCTAAAATCCAATTAACTAGAACTAAAAGAATCATGAGGAAAGCAAGTTTGTTGTTTCATATGAATCCAAGATCCTACACAATTTAATTGAAGATCTAACCCTCCTAATCGAAGGGAAAAAAATCAGTACACAGCTTCTTTTCTTTACCCCCCACCTCATGAATACGGAGCATAGCAATCCCACGAACAAAAAAAAAAAGAACAAGATCTCAAATCCCTCATATATCATCATTTCCTCATACCTCAAGAGGCAAGATCCTCTTCTATCAAAATTAAAAGAAAAAGAAATTACTTGACCACGGACTGAGCTCAGATCAGACGAAGCTAAGAAACACCACCGCCTATGAAACAACAAGGAATCAAGAAGAAACCAACACAAATCCAGACAAAATTTCCCCTTATTTATTTTGTTTGCCTTTGCCTCAAATGGTTTTCTTGTTTCAACAGGGCACGATGGAAACGGGCAAGACGAAATCGTAGAGAGACAATTCATATGTGGACTTACGAGGAGGGTAGAAATTCAGGCTCCCGGGCGAGAAAATGGGATTCCGGAAGGCGAGTGCGGTGGGTTTATAGGAGGAGGAAGGAGCCCTGACCCTTCCTCCTCGTTGACCTCTCGCAACTCACCTCCTCTACTTTGGACACTTCGCGGCGCGGCGCGCCCAACCCAACGTGCTCCAGTTTCTGTGCACATACCAGGTGGTGTGGGGCCGTATGGTCAGCCTCACCCACCCCTCTTTAACTAGGACGCGAGCGGTATGGATCAGCGTAACCTGCTCTCCCGTGGCGCACGGATAAGCAAGCGAGGGGGGCTGGCCCGGCGGCATCAGCATCGTCGGGACGGGACGCGATGCGAGGAGAGGAGGCGTCAGGTGCTGAGCAGTGGGCCCTCTCATCGCGGGTGCTGATTCGCCATTCGGAGAGGCCCCAAACGAAAAATGGTGAGGCCCAGCTCCAAGCGGGCCCACCGCCACGTCGTTCTCTTCTGTTGTGTGGCAACGCTTGGCCGCTTTGCTTTTCCATTGTGCTGATATGGAGTGTCTAAAAAGGAAATCTCGACTAGATTAAATTGGAATCGAAAATCGATCAGGTCCTACCATTACTCTCATCTAAAAGAAAGCTCGCACAAGGTAAAAACATGCCAAATTCGTGGGTAATAGGCGGGATACGGTGCCTTTCAGTGTTGATATTTGTATTACTTGATGCCATTTTCAGAGGATTTGTGCCGTGTTGCTGGGCCCTGATTGATTTGCAGGTATTGGATGGGATCAGAATAATATCTATGCATGCACTCCAGTTCAAATGAAAAGGCAATCATAAAATGTAATTTGGTGCGCAATGAGTGTCAATGCCGCTTATGTCTCTACCGCACCCGAATACATGACGTCCCGTGTGTGGAGTAGAATAGCATTTCACTGAATCGCAGAGAATTTTCTGTTTGGAGACAGAAGCTTTATGAAATTCATGTGGGAATTATGCTGTTTCAACGTGCTCCGGGCACTAGTGCCATGATACTCCTAGTCCTACCCTAATTACTCTGGCGATGCTACGAAGGCACTTGTCATACGTCTGGTACCTCCCTAAAGGCGTCCTCTGACCTTTGTTATGCTCCTCAATCCTCATGAGAAATTTAAGACCAAAATTTCTAAGAGCCCAAACTCAATCCCCAATCCCCATGACGGCACAGGGTGCACCACAATGGCCATGGCCCTAGAAGAACCATTCGAGCCGCATTCCTTTTGACATCATCCGTGAGGTCAGACGGAACAAAACAGAGCAGATCCACAGAAGCATACTGGACCCTGCTCCTCCAGCAATCCAAATCATCATCGGGGTCGTTGGGGGACCCTCATCTGTTTAAAGTTGAATTATCATACCAAGATCCAATCTCACTTGCTGCCTTGCATAACATAACGTATGATCTTGTGTGTTTACACCTGAACACAGGAGCTATGGATCAGCAATCAACATCGTTGGTATTTTAGTTATCCAACTAGGACAATACCATCATGGATCTTAGTTGACCATGATATTTTTTAATATTCTGAAGGTAGCGCAAATTGCAAGAACGAAATGATTTCTTTCGAAGTACGACGGAGAAACTCACTAGATGAGCGACTGCGTCTAAAAAAAAGGTCTAACTGACTTGCGTAACCCACAATAAATAAGACTTGTCTTGCAAAGGCAGGTCAAGTTGATCTCCAAAACCGATTAAAAACTAGAGCTCAGCCGTCACACGGAAAACAATCAACATAGTGACAAGAAGGGAAGGAACAAAATAAACGATCAACATGCGTGCAAGACGAGAAATCGAAGTAAAACAGGGGAAAGCTGAAAGAGATGTCCCAGAAACCTCACGTATGACCACGCGGCCAAAAAAAATCACAGGTAAATCATTACCCAGTGGTTGTTGGGACCAGAATGCCATTGCTACATGAAAAGATACTTCAACCTCTTTTGTGCAGCACCACACATTACCATGGCCAGACATCTTTTGGAATCAACCGGCTGACAATTTACCACTTATCCACCCCCACTTTCTCACCCTAAACTTGGATCAGAACTCCCCGCCATCCATATAAGAAATCAAGACAAACTTTGCTTTGTGATGATACCATATATGCATCACGCATTGAGATTGTTTGTATAAATACATAACACAAGCAACATGACAACGTTGAGGAACTGGACGTAGGTGGGTGATCAAAGAGCACATAGGGATTGTGACTAACCGAAGAATCATATGGCTGTACAGACCTTTAAGTAATTCTTGGGTTTTACACGATGTAGAAGAAATAAATACATGTAAGTGCAATGACACAGTTATTTACCCTATTTATTTAGCTCTCAATGGATTCCTGATCTTTTTCCTAAATGTGATAAAAGCTAGGGAACCAAGAAGTGGCCATGACGTTACAAAAGCAATGTAGGCAAGCAACCAGACTGACCTCCCTTGGTATCGAGTCAGTTGGTTTATTGTTCTCTTGACAGGAGTGATTATCTCACGAAGCTTATTACTGTAGACGTCATCTCTTTGCTGGTCTGCAGATCCAGCAGGGCTTTTGTTCTCCACTCCACTGGTGCGTTCAATTTGTTTTTCGATGGATTTTTTGTTCTGTTCTATAACACCAACGGTGTCACTTGTTTCTACTTCATCAACTGTTTGGTTCGAAGGCGAACCATCATTGCCAGTGCCATCATTTGTTACCGGAGCTACCATTCCATCTTCCATGAAATTAACGTACGGGCTCTTATCAATGGAAGATTCCAAGGAAGAGTGCAAAACACGTTCTTGCACCTGCAATTAATTATAAGATAAATAATTTGATTAGAGCACAAAAAAAAACACGAGTACCTAAGATTCACTGATGAGTAACTGCCCAACACCTTCTGCCGGTGCATGTAGGAGCTGTCATGAAGAGCACAAAGGAACTCAGAAGTGGCTCCCACCCACCTACAAAAATATATCAGAAGACACTGAATTCGGAACGTCCATCAATAGAAGATAGATATACTGTAATACAAAAAAAAGGGGATAAAATCTGCAAGTAGATAGAAAGTATAGAGCACAAAGTTTCAGATTATACAGGCAACATACCATAGTCTTCGAGCAGTTAGTCCTTGAAAGAATGCAAGATGACCACCATTCGGAGTAGTTGCCAAAACAATGTTCTTATTGGCCCTAAATCAGAACAAGATGATTCTAATTAACATGTAAGAGAATTGTTCACAAATAAAGAGCACAATGTTCACAAGCAAAACAACACCTGCATTCATCCCAAGGAATAGCCTCCCTTGTGCAAAGGGGATCGTCCAAAGCGTTAATACAAAGCAAGGGAACTGATACATTTCCAACATAACTAGCACTGCTGCACCGGCGGTAGTAGGTATCCACAGTCTGTAAGAAAATTGATCACGAACAATAATGGCACACATTCACATTATTCAAACGAATTGATAACATTAGGACAGCTTTTTTAGCTCAAAAATGAACTAAGAATGTTTTCCTGATGTCATTAATTAAAAACTGGAGGGAGTAGCCACTAGAGAAGCGCTTGGAATATTGTTTGTTTTCCTAATCTGAGTCGGGTGCATAGTCATTCCGCATTAGTAGACCGATATCCGACTCTTTAGGTCTAGCCAATTACGTTGCAAATATTCCAATCATGTGAGTCCAGGCAAGTGGGCAGGAGTCGGACATCTGAGTCGGCTGCATAGTCATTCCGTTTATATTTATAATATTTCTTTTTGTTGGTAGATTGGGTTTCTGCAGCCAACCCAGCTTGCTTGGGACTAAAAGGCTTTGTTTGTGGTTTGTAATAGTCGTTATAGAGCAGTGAATGCCATAAAAGCCACATAGAAAGTGAAAACATGGGTTCTTATCTGATTGAGGACAGAATTGGCAAAGATGGGCAATGGTACCTCAAATCTTGCAACAATGCAAGTGGCATGGTGGTCAAATTCCCGGATAGAGCGCGACTGCCAAATTAGGAAGAAAAAAAATAATCAGTGGGATATCGTACAAGTCACATATCGATAGAAAACTTTTTTTTTAACAATATAGGAACTCAGTATAGAACTAGTCAAGCAGTTGCAGCTTGAAATTAAAAACGGCCATGTACAATGAAACAAATTAGCAAACTACAAATATAAGTTAAGGTGGCATTGAATTGATCTATCTTTATTAAAAGAAATAAAGGTTTTGAAACTTAAAAAATCCTGTAAATACAATAAATAAAGCATTCAGTTCAGCGCCAACAAAGTGCAGCAGAATGAGTCAAACCTTTTTAATACCTTCCCAGTTTGCAAGTCGAGCCAAGACAGGTTGATGTCTGCAAATGGCAAAAATATTAAAGCTTTCTTGATAGTGAATATTAATCATGTTCTTATTATTTGTGTATGTGCTTAAGTGACTGGCTCGTTCCTACAACTCAGTTCAGTTATATTGCCATGATATCTTGGCTGCTGAGAATTACCATCATGAACACAGTCTAGCAAATAAAGGATGGACATCAGATAACACATGCACTTCAATAATTCATGCAATCAACAAGAAGAAAGTGTAGAACAATGCTTTTCGTTATGTTCAACTTCAAGCTCCTGTCAGGTACTTATCCAATTCGCTTAAAGAGTCAAAGCATCCAAGAATACTGAAGATATGATTGACCATGGCAACATCATTGTAGTTGTTTGTACGGTGCTGTAGAAAACCGGAGGGAGTATAGGCTTTTTCCAAACATATATGAGCTATTCTCAAGGGGTGCTTAAATTATTTAAAAACAACTTTGGATTAAGAGAGGGAAAAATAGACATAAAGGGGGATTGTGTTACATCACAAATGACAACAAAATTACCAGAATATCATCAGTGTACCATTAAATATTTGGAGATTTTGTAGAATAATAGTATCAGGTAAATGCGTAGAGAACTTTGTGAGGAACGAATGCTTACAGCTTCGCATAGCCCTTCAGACCAATTGCAAGGGCTTTGTCATACAAACGTTGCACAAGCTTGCGGGAAATAAACCTGTCACCTATCTGCAAAATTGACATGAAACGACAAAATACAGAAAGGTTAAAGGCCAGTTTGGTGTTTTTGGTGCTGTACTGTAGAAGCAACTGCATAACTTGGTTACAGATAATACTTGCCATATAAAGATGTGGCTGACAATTCATGAATAGTATCAAAAAGGAGCATAGCAGAAATGATTTTCCAGATGCAAGAAACAACCGAGAGTTGCAGTAAATCTTCCCCTCAAAAGGATATGCAGTAAATCAAACCTTGGAAGACATTTTGAACCCAACATGGATCCATCAGATAGCGCTAGAGAGGAGGAGCGGAGGATGTATTATTGTTCGCTAGCCTAACTTGTTCGTCAGCATGATGAGCAAGGATTTCCTTGTTTATGAGGCGCAGGGCCAAAATTGCTAGCAAGGTAGTCCTTCACTACTGGCAAAGGCTAGGAAAGGTTGAGGTTGGGCAAATAAACCAACCAGGCATGCCTTAAGTCACTGGGCATGTGGAGATATGTCACAGTGACCTGAAAATTATTGAGACACAACTACGTATATTTGTCGACTCAACATGATAAGAAAGCAAGTTTTCTGAGCAAATCAGGTTCAGAAACTAACCAGCAGATCCCATGGAGAACATATAGAAACTGCACCAGCCACAGGACTAGTTTCACCTTCTTCTCCAAGATATTTGACCTGTACAAAGACGTGGAACAAATATGCTGTCACTGCATCAATTGTGATTATCCTCCAAGATCCAATGATATAATTCCATTCTTCTTTGTAATGGCCATATGACAGTAAGAATAGGGATAATGAAAAACAATGGGAGTCAAACAGTTGGTACAGACATAACGTTAGAAAGTAAGCATTGTTTGAATAAGGAATTTGACCACCACTGCCAAATGAATAACCATGAGAAGTAGATGGCATAATTATGATGATCACATCGAAACCCCTAACAAATTAAACCACAAATATGAGTACAATAGTAAGCTGAAAGAAAGTCAAAAGTGGAGAACAAAGTAGTAGAACAAGGTCCCAATATCAGTAAACCAATTGCTTTGTTAACAGATTTTACAGAAACACTAAATGAACAAATTGTTTTATAAATACATTTGCAATAAAATAAGATACTATAAAAGAGGCTACCTGAGCTTTATACCCTCTTGCAAAATCATAACTAAACAGAATGATGTATGCAGGGAAAGGCTACTTTGGAGAATGGCAATTTTTTCCGGCCAGTTTTTGCAAAAATAATTCGGTAATAATTGTGCCAAGCTAACACACAAAGCTTGTCTATGCAAACTGACTTTGTTGAATCAGAAAAACCAGCCATCAAAATTATCAAAATAGTTGCTATTGGTACAGATAAACTAAGCAGCTAGTACGTCACCAGTCATGGAAGGAAATTGCAGATTGACATTATTAGGCCTTCCAACAAGCAGAATGGAGAAAATATAGATCGCAACAAGGTGAAAGGTGTGTACCAGAATATTGGCGCCTATACTTGTACCAACACAGAACATCGGAGTCTTTGGATATTTTTTATGCAGGTAATTAATGACTTCTCGAATGTCTTCTGTCCATCCACCATTGTATAAGCAATCTGACTGTCATAGGAAACATATATTACAAATTCAGAAATGGCGGTCACAGAACGGATCTAATGCCCCTGAAATTTGTTGTAGCGCTGATAGATAAATTCTAGCGTATATAATCGTCAGCAATTTCTATCATCACTTAGTGGCAGTCATACATGGTCAAAGTAACAGTCATAAATCTGTTGCCAGTAGTATGCAACGAGTCGGACACAAAAATATGACCAGGGGTTTCCATCAATAGTTTGAAGCGTACAGTGAACGAAACTTAAATACTTGACATTTTGATTTGATAACTTACCGTAACTGACACACCACCAAGACCCCTGTGGTTGCTTATAACGACATTCCACCCTTTACTTGCCATGGAATAAGCCAAGTGTTTTACATACTGCAATAGATTACTGAATCTTCAGAGTGATGAATAAATATGGTAATAAGTTATGCAATGAAAAAAATCAAGACCCCTTCAAATAAGCAGCAAGAAAATGGATCAGAAATAAGTTAGGGACTAACAGCAGCAGAAGAATCACTAGTTAATCCAGGAACCACAACCACGAGGGGTGTTGAAGCATCTTTAGAAATGAAACTATCGGCACCTGCAACATAACTGTCAGACGTTCATCATGTTCACATAAGATCACACGCAATCTATGAGCTTCGTACCTTCCAAGTCAGAGCCCAGCAGCCAATCCAAGGCAACCGTTCCACCATCGTGAACTGTGTACAATTGTCTGCAGTACATGCGGTATAGAGAATGTAATCAGTGCATGGATTCATTGACAATTTAGATACTATCATTCGACTGTTATTCGGTCACTGAATGTAAACCATAACTAGCACGCATTTAAGAAAAATCAACGTGATAGATAATTTGATAGTGTCAGTGAACTCAATTTACATAGGGGCATCTAAATCGAACGAGGCAATCTAGAAAATCAGAATGCATGGAATTCATCTCTCGAGTCAGACCTCTTATAAGTGAATGAAGGAGGCCTTCCAGAGATGCCAAGGAACAAAGTCTGCAAATGTGGGCTCGCCAACCATGGCGTTGCCAAGTACCTGCATAATTGCACCAAAAATCCATCATCACTCATAATTTAACCAGGCAATTGTCACAGAAGTCGGAGCCGAAGCTCGCAAGTTCCATCGCAACTGACCGAGTACGCTCAATGCTGCTGCTACCACCATATAATCGCAGAGGCTAAATCGTGAATGCTACTAATACCCAGATCACTCACGGGCGATCAGGACAACAGACAAGATAAGCCACAACAGTACCTGCCGTGGAGGGAGCGGCATTTTGACACGACGCGGTGGTAGATCTCCGAGGCCGGGTGGAAGGTGAGCTCGACGCGGCCTCCCCGGAAGCCGCGGAGGAGGTCGCCGATGACGTGGAGCTCGAGGAAGCGGTACACGATGACGGAGAAGACGAAGAGGGCGGCGATGGCGTAGCGCTCTGCAGGAACCATCGCCGACGCTCGGAGCAGCAGCTCGCCGGCCGACTCGCCGCCGGCTACGGCCTCTGACATCGTGAGATGGAGAAGCTACGCCTTGGGGTCCGGGATTCGGGGGCGGCCCCCGGTGGGGGAGGATAAGATGCGGGCGCCCTCCCCAGTCGCCGTCGCGCGCCCCTCGAGCTCTCCTCGCCGCGGCGACGAGACCGGAGAGGGGTGATGTGAACCAATACGAGCGGCAATTTCGAGGAGCGGCGGAGCACGCGACTCACACGGGTCGACGGAGATGCAAAGAGCACACGAGTGCCTTGGACGAGCACGCCCTTGTCGTTTTAGGCAAACAAACCGTCGCTTAACGGCGATGATGGGCCATGAATGTCAGCGATACGAGCAAGGTTTTTTTTTTTTTTGAAGGAGCGATACGAGCAAGTTTGGTGGGATCGCCGGCGCGCGCCCCTCGAGCTCTCCTCGCCGCGGCGACGAGACCGGAGAGGGGTGATGTGAACCAATACGAGCGGCAATTTCGAGGAGCGGCGGAGCACGCGACTCACACGGGTCGACGGAGATGCAAAGAGCACACGAGTGCCTTGGACGAGCACGCCCTTGTCGTTTTAGGCAAACAAACCGTCGCTTAACGGCGATGATGGGCCATGAATGTCAGCGATACGAGCAAGGTTTTTTTTTTTTTTGAAGGAGCGATACGAGCAAGTTTGGTGGGAGGCGCCCGACTTTTCGCCGTGCAGCGACCCGTGAGACGGGGACGTCGAGTCGTGACCTGAGCTGCGACTGCGAGGAGAACCGACGCTTGGCGATTGGCCCCCGCTTTTTGATGGGGAGTACTACTGCTACGAGCGGTTGAACAACCACGTGACTACGTGAGCTTCTCATTGTTTTTGGTGCTTCCTTGTTCCTCCGAGAGAGAGAAAAAGGCTACATTCGTTCGAAATGGGAAAAAACTACTCTATTCATTCTTTTTTATATAACACTGTTAACTTTTTTGTTAAATTTTGACCGACAATATATATATTTAAATAATTACTTTTTCAATGTAAAATAAATATAGTTGGATTCATCATCAAAAACGCTTTAAAGATAACTTATACACTTAACTATTTACACAAATATTTATAAATAAAACGAATAATCAAAGTAACGAAAAAAGTCAACGGTTGTCATATAAAAAAGAATGGAGGGAGTATATTAACCGAAATCAAAATATACGCATGATTTTGGTGCTGGATTTTGTAGTCATGCTCAAAGAACTTGAGTACATCATTTTACTGGCGATAGTGAAGGTCCAATGCATGTTTTTCTTAAGAGATTTAAATTGCGTTCAAGAGCTTTTGGGCTTTCCTCCCCTTGGATGATAGAAGGAGCGGGCCAGTTTAAGCTTTGCTTGATGGAAATGTGCAGTTTCTGGCCTTGCCAGATGGCTTGCCGTCGGCTGGCGGGTTATAGCAGTTCGGGTTCGTCATCCCAGCACTAGTGCGACCTTTTTTTTTTTTTTGGCCTGAATCTTGGCCGTTCCGAAACCATATGATAGAAGCTTTGTTTGACAAAGCAACGGCAGCACTAGTGTAAGCCTGGTGTCCCAAAGTAATTGTAGTATTCCTCTCGAATGATCAAAGCAAATTATCATGAATCTCTCGCTCGCCACTGCACCACATACATTATTCCACAGCGCATGCATGCACGCGCCTGAGAGACGACAACCAAATTGTTCAAAAATAAACAAAAACGACAAATCCACCCACACGCAACCACCGTAAAAACTGATGCATCCCCAAACCCCCGTTCTTCCTTATTGAACCTCCTCACTCCAATACATGCCCGATCATCAGACGTCCTGCGTCACGCCACTGGGCGCCTTGTTATGCTGCGTGTCGTTGTCCGAGTACCATCCGTGCTTGGTGGAGTCGTACTTCTCCCCGTCGCCCCACAGCGCGTACGCCTCCTCGCCGTGCACCGCGTCGTCGCCGATGGCCAGCTCGTCGTCGGGCATGCGCAGCGGCACGATGAAGCGCACCACCAGGCACACCAGGCTGGTGACCACCACGTTCCAGGAGATGATGAAGAGCGCGCCGCCGACCTGCTTCGCGAGCTGGATGCCGCTGCCGTAGAAGGCGCCCTTGGAGTTGGACACCGGGAGGAAGAGGGGGCACAGCGACGGGTGCGCGAAGAGCCCCGTCGTCGCGCCGCCCAGGAAGCCGGCCACGGCGTGGGTGTGGAACACGCCCAGGGTGTCGTCCACCTGCTGCAGCAGCCGAGAGCGCTTGTGCACCACCATCATCGTGAACCACGGGATGCTGCCGGAGACCATGCCCATCACGATCGCAGCCCAGCCCTGGACCAGACCTGCATACGTGGATGGAAGATTATTGGACAAAGACAGATTAATTACTAAAGAATTTAGTATCACACAGATTGTTCTTCTGAGGTTGTAGCTATCTACTTAAAAACCGTCTGATGCAGTGCAACTGTGAAAGTAGAGATTCGAGATGCGGTATATCAGCATAAAAAAGGTATGCCATGATCTTCCAAAGGACGAGTATGATGGTTTTCTGTACGTGGTGATAACCTGAGAACAGGCATCACTAGTGCGTGATCAGTCAAACGTTGGGAGCAAGAAGTCTTCCTTGCTTTGGAAAATGTAAACTGCTTTGCCGCTTTAGTTCCCTTCTAGATTCCTCGTAGGAATAGGCTTAAAACAAAAGCATAGTCCTACACACTGACGCTAGCTGGTGTGAAGTAAAAACAAGTCCTTTCGTGCTAGTTGCTGTGAATCTTCCACACGTGCAAAGTTAACAAGAGTTCGACATAGGAGCTCAGTTGTATGTCGCCAAAGGAATCTGACCTCCTTATGTTTGGCATACCTTTTTCCCAAAACTTCCTCAGTTGAAGGAAACACTACAGAGCACTCGTGCCGGCCAAAGTAAATAGAGGCGTGTCATACAGCAGTTGGTTAAGGCAGAAAGTGTGTTGGACATTGGACACTACTGGGACTAGTTGCAGCTAGCATGCTAAAGTAATCAGGCTCGTGACTTGACGCGGAATCCTCGATTCCTTGGTAGGCCAAAGGAGCGTAGTAGATTCAGTGCTCTGTGCAGAATCATAAGAAATGGTTTCATCGTTTTCGGCCGGCATGCAGATTCGTCAACCAGTCAATCTAGGCGACTAATTATCTAATTCCGTGCCACTTACTTGGGGAAAAAATGATGTCATCATGTCATGCCATGCCCGCCGGCACGCGTTCTACTAATTAATAAATTTATCTGCGGAACAATGAAACTACGCGTCTGTACCTGCGCCGGGAGTGATGGCAACGAGTCCGGTGATCATGCCCTGGACAGCGCCGATGACGGAGGGCTTCTTGAAGAAGATGACATCGAGGCAGGTCCAGACGAGGAGGCTTGTGGCGGGGGCTTAGGGGTCACCGCCGTTGAACCCTGCCCAGCCCATCCACAGGATCCCGGCGCCGGTGAGCATGAGGAGCACGTTGTTGGGCGGGAACCTCTCCCTGTCCTTGGTGGACCTTGGCCCGACCCAGTACGCGGCGGTGAAGCCGGCGACGCCCGATGAGAGGTGGATGACGTAGCCGCCGGAATAGTCCATGACGCCCCAGTGAAAGAGGAACCCGCCGCCCCAGATGGAGAAGGCCCCGATGGTGTAGGAGAAGGTGAGCCAGAGCGGCACGAAGATCATCCACGCCTTGAAGTTCATGCGGCCCAGCAGCGAGCCGGCGAGCAGGATGAGCGTGATGGCGGCGAACACGCACTGGAAGTAGACCATGGACGCCATGGGGTAGGCCGGCTGGATCTCGGGCGCCTCCTGCGTGCCGTTGCTGTGGAAGTGGACTGTTTGCGGCAGGCCGGCCTGCGCGAGGAGGAAGCCCTGGCCCAGCGCAGGGCGCGCCTTGCCCCAGAACGGCGTCAGCTTGTCGCCGAACGACATGTTGTAGCCCCAGATGACCCAGCACAGCCACACGGCGGCGAACGCGTACAGCGCCATGAACGCCGAGTTCACCGCCCACTTCTTCTTCACGATGCTGCCGTACAGGATCACCAGCCCCGGCACGCTCTGCAGCCCCACCAGCGTGGCCGAGATCATCTGCCACGCGTTGTCGCCCTTGTTCAGCCACACCGGCACGCCGAGGCCCGGGGAGTACCCCGCCGACATGTTGAACGGCCCGTCCGTCATCTTCGCTCGTTAATTACGTTGATCGACCAGGTTGGTCGCCGGCGGCGAGAGTGCTGGCGCTGCACTGGTGATCGATGAGGCTGCTAGGCGATGTTCCCGGCGGTATATATATAGGGACCGGCTCGGCGGCTGACACGTGGGCCGGAGGAGGGCGGGACCAGCGAGAGCGCCGGTGAGTGGCACAAGGAGAGGAGATAGATCCTATGCTGCACGAATGAGCTGGGCCGCGAGGGATTAGAGGAAGAATCCAAGCGCGGGGCTTTGGTATTGAAGCTTCAAGGACGCCGCTGCTACTATGTTGCTGGTGCGTTTAAATCAACTAAGATACTGGCGCCAAGTGACTCTAACTCTTCGCTTTGTGCTCTTGCTGTTGCTTGTTTCTGGATTAATCGCTAACTTAATCCTAATGCAAGTTTTGCTTGGCTGGTTGAGGATCTGGCTTGGTGCAGGGCCTCTCTAGCCGGAACACATCGATTAATCACCAACGGGTGCATCAACATTTCAGCGGCATGCGTCATGGCTACACATGGTGGCATAAGCAATTAGAGTACGCTAGTAGTTTAGACTTGGGCCGCTTTATTGTCTAGTCGATGTGCTCATGGCGCGATTACGCATATGCAACCAAAAATGATTACTGGAAATCCAGCCCAAACTGGCGGACCGACGGTTGTAATGATCAATCAATCCTTTCATAAAAAAAATGATCAATCAATCCGCACGTGAGATTCCGTCATGGAGCTGCCAAATGAGTCGTTGACTTGGAAATCATATTTATATTATTTGTCAAAAAGGGTTTCTTTGAGCCAATCGTGTGAATAAGAGGGCTGATGAAGAGGACTCAGCAACTTTCGTGTTCAGTGAAAATTACGAGGTGTTGTTGCATATATGTTTCGCATTTCACATCAGGAGCTGAAAAGTTCTTATGCATGGTGATTGGTGATGTAACCAATGGTATAGAGCAGCAATGATCCGTTTGCTTGGACCAAAGGAGATGCAGACTCCGGCATGATACCATTGGCCTCCGGGAAAGTGTATCAAGACTAACGATTTAGCTTGACCGGCCAAGCAAGGAACGGTTTGCATACAAAACGCTCCCGCAGACTTGATACCAAAGGTGCCTTGAACGACCCCCAAGGAATGGTGGTGAAGACTGTAGACGACTGGATGTCGCAGGGTGAGTTGTCTGCACACGACGAACGCCCATTACATAAACACATGTCACGAGGCAGAGGGTCTGACGGTCTTTAATTCATGACGATCGCATCTCCTCTGCTCCTGCTTCTTCCATACTGCGCAGATGTGACGCACGATCGTTTTCAGCGGCTGGTCAGATGCTGGAGTCAGTAGAATCAGAAAGGTTCATCCGAGATACGGGAATCTTCCCCCACTCAGCTGGATAACAAGAGAAAAATTGAAATATATCCAGCTGCTGAAGATCTGCAAACTTACCATACTTGAGGCCGGCACGAGATGGAACTTTGGATGTAGTCCGTCACGAGAATCCTGGAGCTCACTTCGAAAAGCTACAGGCTTACAGCACAAAGGAATCCATCATCGACTTTTGATTCCACGCGATTAATATGGTCGCCGCAACCACGGTGTCACGATGCGCAACAGCACAAGGTTGGCACATATGGCACCACCGCAACCAGTTCCCAAGGACAGATATCTGCACAAGAACAAAAACTTGTTAGCAGCGTTTGAGTAAAGATTATAATAAGAAATAAGTAAACAGCACCATGACACCATCTAATTCTTAAGTCCACCATTGCATTTATAATCGCCAAAAACAGAAAATGACATCTTTTCTCATCTTTTGTAGTTTTGTTACACTGGCAGTACCCACTCATGAATTGGTAGGCCGGCAGAAATTGACCACTGCCAATAACGGCTTCCATTTCACGTTCATTGTTGATGTTACAATTTGAAATAACTAACACAACTGATGACATGCTGATTGACAAACAACAACACAAAATAAAAGATGTGGAGAGGACAGTGACAAAAATGATCAGTAAAGTATTATACCAATAAAGTGGGAGAGACAATGACATACCAATAATGATCAGTAAAGTATTTTTGTGATCAACAAAAAGGGTAACATCTCTTCCTAGGAAAAGGAGCGTGAAACCCTAGCTGGAACATAAAAACCTGCAAGGACAGTGACAAAAATCACATACAGATAACAATTATAAACTTACGAAGATACTTGCAAGATAGAAACAAACTTTTATCTAGGAAAGATGTGTATTCACCGCATAAAACAAGATGTTTCAACAACAAAGTTCCGCATAGTATGTCCTTTTCAATAGAACAGAACCCTTTTTTTTCCCTTCTTACATATATAATATATCTACCACTGTAGGGGCTTCCCCTACTGTATTTCCATCAAAAAACAAAGTCTGGCATAGTACATGACAGTGAAGTTCAGCATACTATTAAAACATTATGTAGATAATCATAGTCTCGACTAACCCCAAAACTTGATGAATGTTCCACAGCAACCAATCAATCTATTGTCTTGAAGAAACCGATAATGGAGCATTTTTTTTTCATGTTCTATCCTAATGAGTTTCCCAATCCCCTCAGGCTCAGATGAAAGGCCTTATAATTTCTGACAGTTAAATGATTTCCGGAGTTCCATGAGTCATCAAAACATAAAATTACTATGAAAATGTATTGTTCAATAAGTACTGCTGCTGTGTTATAGTGTGGGCTGCCACATGAATTACTGGACATCATATTCCCCTTTTACAGTTTTGTGACTGTACTGACACAATTCTGAAGAAGGTATTGCCTGACACTTAGGTGCCATTGCAGCCTTATGCAATTAATTTCTCATCATCTGGTTAAGCATCCCATGCACTTTAAATGGAAATGTCATGACTTGATGCTTGCTTAAGTTAACCTTGACTTGAATATTATTAACAAAGTTCCATTGATACACTTGTACTCTCAAATCATGTATGCTCCACCTGCATATTATTAACAAAGTTCAGGCCGGCAACTTGCCCGTGGTAGTTCACCCTGAAAGAAATGTTTGTATATAAAAAAGGGTTTGCTTTTCCCAATATCAATTAAAATGCCAGGCCCCACTATATCTTCTGCTATTGCAAATTCTGCAACAATGATATTATGTGAGTTTATGTTGGGCTGTAGCGTAATATTTAGCTAGTGGATCAAGCTAGCAATCAATTCATAGAAATTGCGCACTCAAATGAGGGGAATAAAAAACTTTAAATAATGTCACATCTGCATATTATCATTAACAAACCTATGAAGCTGAACCCCCGACAAAAACCCTTCCAGTTACTTTAGTGATCACAGGGAACATTCTGCTACTTCATTTGAATAAAAGATGGTACCGTTTGAGAATGCCAATTGACACAAAGGCCAATATCAGAAATTAGGAGGCCATCTGTGAAGGCTATTCAGGTCTGCTATACATTAAGAAGCTACAAGCAATGAATTTCACATGCAAATGCTTTGCCAGTTATTGGTATAACTGGAGAAATCTTCAAGCTGTATATCTATGCTAAAAAGGCAGGCATTTGCACTCAGCATTCACATAAGGGTTTCTGTGTGTGCGTTACAATACCAGAGGACCAAGATCAAGGGATTACCATTTACGAAGTTCCTTTAGGCATGCATACTTCTTTCACATCACAACAATTCAATTAGGATGTTGGATATGGTCATATGCAGAAAGGCATAGGCTGATAGATTCACTGCATAAGAACAACACCATCCTGATCATCGAGAAGAAATAGTCTCAGTTAAAGTAAGCATAGTGTCACTCAAAAAAAGCTTAAACTATATAGTAAAATTGATAAGCAAAACTAGTAAGCAAAGGAACTTGAACATCAAAATCTTACATTGCTGATAGAAAACTTCTCCTTTGTTTTGAGGGAAGGCTGCACCCACTCAGAAGTATGCATAGAAGGCGCATCATGTTCACGCACAGAGGGCACTTCTGCTTCTTCTACTGCAAAACAAAATCACTAGGTTTAAAGACCAAGACATAACTTTTGAATCATACTATGTAAAACAATTTATCAGCCTATACCTTGTAGCTTTATCCTGTGTGTAACAAATGACTGCAAGAACACAAATTCATACGAGTTTGAAGCTGTTATGGAGTTATAATTATTCAATATGAAAAACACAAAATTAACATTCTATGAATGAATATGCATCAGCCAAATGAAAAGTAACTAAAGGTAATAGTCAATTTGTTACAAAATACATAACACAGACCTGCCATACTGGTGACATATATTCCCGAGAAGAGGGATTTCTTTCATCCTCCTGTCTTGAATATCTCATAACTGTTGAATCTTCTAGCACGTATAATGACGAACCCCTAAAAACCATGAAGACACCTTACATATTTCATCTTCGATCTTGGTCATACGGAAATAAAAGCAGCAGCAGCATGAGTATAGAACTATTGCTTGTGGAACACATGAAAACATGTCGGTTTCAGAAAAGTCCGAAGGAAGTCTCAAACAGCAAATATTGTACAGAGCTAAGAAACACATGAAAAAAAAATGACAATTGAAACATTGGTAGCAAATGGAACAGAGTTTTGGTATTTTTCCCTACAAACACAAAAGGAACTTTAGTACGTCTTGCTGTTTTTGCAATAATGCATGCATTTGAAAAATATAAGGGGGCGTTTGGATTCTTTGCCGCGGCTTGTTTTGCTTAGCTAGGCTAGAAATCAGCTATTTAGTTTCTTTGCTCACTGCATTGGTGCCCGTGCGGTCAAGGAATTTTGTTGCCAGGTTGAGAGAGCCAAAACAGCTCTCCGCAGCTGGCAAGGCAAGCTTTGCTGGGCAAGGTAAGCCGGCAAGGGATCCAAACTGACCCTAAGTAAGAACAGTCACAAGAACAATAGCAAAAATAGTTGCAACTTCACTTTTTCAACAGGTAGTCATAATTCATCAAGACAATAAGTAAGAAGATAAGACAAATAAAGAAAAAAAAATACAATGCTACTTAAACATTGATAACCAGGAGAAGATGCACCGGTTAGGGCATCATACAACTTTCGGGTGGGGTTGTCAAAACATATATTTCAAAAAATAAGGAGATTTCTTGTTAGCGAGTACTTTGGAACTGATTGATTATTGATTATACTATGACTTTGTAATCAGATTAAATTAGAAATGAGGAACGAAAAATCTGCAATAATCCATTACAAATAAAAGATAAAAGATTGCAAAGTAGCTCTATATTTTATTTCCTAACCTAATTAAATAATCAAACTTTGCTAAATCCTGATGACCTGATGTCTGAACCCTAATCTAAGTTAATGGTAAGGTTATATTATTGAGTACCTGTTGAAATCATTCATTGATGTAGTTCCTTCCCCATAAATAGGTGACTTTGTGACCATCACTAATGCAGGTTGAAGCTGCAAAACCTTGCGTATCTCTTGGACAACAGTTTCAGTAATACTTTGCACTGATTTCCTGCATGGATTGTAATTGGCCAGGAAGCACTGAGATACAAAGTTACAATATAGACATTTTAGGTAAAAAGGAACAGAGAACATGAAGTGTTTTTAAGTTAAAAACAAGGATCTCATGCCTCTGTTGCCTTGTTAGCATGTCATGTTGTAACTGTCATATGTAGTTCATATATGCAAGAAAGGTTGGGATTTGGGAGTGGCTAAACTTCTTCGAACACTACTCGTCTTATTCTGACGACGAGCCATTTGACTCAAAATTTAATTATAGGACAAAATTGAGGTAAAATCTTCTTCTGCGTAGTCATATGTCTACAATGACCTTTTCAATACTCGTATGTGTGGTTTTAACCCTTGCCAGTTGGTCTAACAAGGTGTTGTAAGATCTCTTTTATTCCTCCTAAATATAATAGTGGTAGCTCTCTGCTGGTTCGAGAGAGAAAAAAGGAGTATGTGAAATGATATTTTGATAAGCAAACAAAACACGCCTACTAAATTGACGGAATGATGGCTGCTGAGCAGACTTGCATATGATAGAATCAGGTGGCTAAGATAAGCATACTACAGCATATTATGTTACTTGAAATTACCCTTTATTCTCTCGGGCAGGTTGGGAACCACGATCCATCCAGTAGAACACACCAATGCTGTAAAAAGGGAAATAAAAAGTCACCCTCGCTGTGCGAATGAAAATGCAGAGAAGCTATATGTTTCAGTGAAAAGGAGCAAATACTTTTTTTTAAAAAAAAAATATCACTTGCCATTTTGTGTGAAATAGCCAGTATTTAAACACAGGAGAACAAAGTGATGCAAGAAGTGTAACCCAAAATGAAATTAGCAAGAGATCTGCAACAGAATACCTGTCTATAATAAGAAAATAAATACTGGCACCAAGAAAGCCACTCCTTAATTGAGACTCTACAGTCTGCAAAGCAAACAAAACCAGAGAAATAAGGAGGCTAAATTGCCTTTTGTTGATGAAGATACATCCAATCTAAGCACAGCACACGATAATCAAGGAGATTCTTTTGTTCAAAACTAATTTTCAAACTGAACCTCCTAGTTCTTTCTCACGTATTTTCAATAATACACCATGCAGTCCACAATAGGTGTTATTTTAGGAATTTAGTTCTGGCATGCAAATAGATGCTAGGTTTCCAGCAATTAGTTACTTAATGGTAGCGGTCTTACTTCTTAGATAGAAATGGAGAGCGGAAAATAGTGACAATTGCTGTTGTATTTACTCGTTTGTGTGTGTGCATGGAGCCAAAAGCAATTCAGACTGTAGAGGGAAAATTTTATATAGAGTCTGGAATACAAGTAAGATGACCCTGTGAACTGAATATGGTGGTAACATATGGGACCTAGGAGATTCACATTTGTTGATGACTAACAAAAATATCTGTTGTGAACAAATTCAGAAGTGTGCTGATAAAACATAAGATATGCCGTTATTGGTTACCAGTACACATCATCTTTCAGAAAGCACTTCAAACAATCCAAAGTACCAAACAAATCAAAATGAAACGAAGATTGAACGTGTTGCCTATGTAAATAAGAAAATATATATTCTCGTGTTGCTACCATATACCATTTCCAAGTTCACAAATGATGCATCATACACAATTCAACCAGTTCCTTCCAGTGGTAATACAGGCCAGCAGTATGTAATTTAAGATATATTTGTTTATGTGTTTCTATATTTACTATGTCAGTTAAAACGAGTAAGACAATACAGGATATAATATACTACATAAAAAATACAGATATATGCATGCTAACAAGGAAGTGTTTTGATAAGATATAGGCCATATATACACATAGAAAATAGAACTTGCCTCCAAAGCAACTATAAATTCAGAACTGCTGTGACAACGGACATACAAGAAACGCTGCATGCAATCAGAAAACAGTGTGTCTTCAAAAGAACAGCTAAAGTTGTCTTTGGTGCCATACTTTCCAAGTTCTCCATTTCTTCGATGTGCTGAACCTGACAAATGTAAGAGGGTCTGTGTGAAGGGTATGCAGTCTAGATTGATAAAATTCTTGAGCCTATAAAAGCATACATAGAATCCATGACATTGATATGCAGAACTCCTATTCTGCTATTCATTTAAAAAGTTAACATAGAATCCAGGATCTTGTAAGTGTAACTTACTGCAGCCCTCTGCGATGTGACTCCTCAGAATTTGAGCCAGGCGCAGCACATCAAATCGGCAATCCAGATCAAAAAACATGACCGCTTTGCCCAGCCCCCCGAAGTAGATGCCCTCCCACTCCTTCGGTAATATGCACTGCACTGCCGCCTAAGGTACCAAACACATGAAATTAGCTTTTCCAAATTATTGTTTTTGGGAGCAGGTTTTCGCTTTCTTGGTAGCAGAATCACTGTCAGATCTTAAATATAGTTTCACATAAAGAAACTTAAGTGCCAAAATGCTCTGAGAGTTTTCACGTCCCCCACAATTGCAGGTATGCTAATCCCAAGAGGATAAAACACTTCTATTTTCCTTTTTTGAAATAGCATGTGTTTCAGCATCTAAAATGCAAGAAATTATCGTACCCCTATCAAACCACAGCATGAATTCCTAAAACAATCGCAGAAATTAAACCCGGAATCATGCACGGGCAGAGCCCCTATGTTTCTCCAATTGCATAATAATATTTTCTGTACAACATACTTGAGGTAAATTACAAAAGACACTTCCAGTTCGTGATGAAGCCACTACATCGGCGTCATTTGCAAAAGTCCCGGGTGGAGAAGGCAACAAGCGTCGGGGTCCGCTTACCGCATCTAATTGCATAAGATACTTCCAGTTCGTAATAAAGCCACTACATTGGCGTCATTTGCAAAACTCCCGGGTGGAGAAGGGAACAGGCGTCGGGGTTCCTCTTACCGCGAGGAGAAGGTGGGACTTGCCAGAGCTGGACGGGCCGGCGATCTCGACGACGTTGCCTGGGCGGAGCGGCACGCGATGAAGCGGCGGCGGAAGGATGATTGGGGGACGCGTGGCGAGTGAGCGGGAGAGGAAAGCCGTCGCGGTCTCGTCGACGGTTAACCACGCTGAGGGGTCCCCTCCCGCCTCTGACGCCATGGCTAGGGTTTTGGAGCTTTCGCTTGTTTCACCAGAATTTTCGAAGTTTTTTTGGGCGCTCTGCTAGATTGTGGTGGCGCCTGTGGGTCTACGGTTCTCTGTTTGCGCGCGCTGCGCGCTGGGTTCGCGAGTGACACGGCGCTAGTGGCCACTGAGTGCGGGTTCTACGGGGACTGGGGGGCTGGGGCGGCAGCACACGGTTCGGACTGGACTTTGTGCCCCGGAGAATTTCTCCATTCACACAAAACTCTCATTGTGTTAAGATGGTGTTGTGTACACGTAGATTCTTGTGTAATGTAGGATGAAATCTGCCCAGTATATGCTGGCTATTTTTGCAAATTGGATTGCACAATTTGAACTCGCATTTTGTCTCTTGGGGCCATTGTGTTCTTACCTCTAATTGTAATTTTACATTAATTTTTTTTAACTTTATAACTTTACTCCTAACTTTTCAACATAAATCTAGAGTTTACCCTCAGTAAGGATAAAATTGTAATAGAATTATTGTGATTTTTACCCTAGTAGGGATAAACTCAGGCTTTGATTTGAAAAAAAAAACATAGACAAAATCACAAAGTTAAAAAGTAAAGATAAAATCACGATTAAATTTCAGAGTGATGGTAAGAACACAATTGTTCATGTTTTTTCTCCTCGTTAGTTCAACGTAGTTTTTGGCAATCGTGAGTTCTTGTTTTCCTTTTATGACAATATTGGCTGATTCCTTTTTCTCTTCCAATAAAAAGTGTTAGGCCAACAAATAGGACGTCTACGTAACAATAAGATTTCAAGATGCAAATGTGGCTCCTCAGTAACCTTTCCTCATTTTAAATACTCCTACTCCTTTAAACAGTGGAAGCACCTAAAATTGAACTATGAGCCATTATGATATTATATCCATGCCTCCCAGTTTCAAGAGGGAGAAAAAACAGAAACCTGCAAGTTCGTGCCTTTTCATAAGACCGAATTTAAGTATCTCAATAAGTTTCTAGATCTGTCAAAGTGTACTAAGACAGCAAGATGCTAGCAAAATGAGTCAAACATAATACAATTCTGTTCTGTACGTTGCTCTGTCAGCTGTCACACGAGCTGCCGCAAGGGAAATGGTAACTCTTTATAAACAAAGCAAAGAAACGCTTACGAAAAGAGATCTCCCCTGGTGGGAATCAGCAATCAACAATGCATCAGCACATGGCCTGCACCCGTTACCTTCTGCCGCGACACAATAGATATATCAGCTAGTTGAGGCGGTTAGAGCTAATAAGCACAATTAACTAGACTAATACCATGTCAGATGTCAGCGCTAATCAATGTCGTGGACGGCGCAGATCCGGTTCCTTCGCTGGGCAGTGCAGCGACCGACGGCCTCGATCGCCCGATCCTCCGCGGGCGTTACATTGTCACATGCCCCGCACACTGGCCCCTTTCCCGTCCGTGGGTGGTGTGACCACGCGGACCCCACAACAGCGGCACGCGGATCTCGCCCAACGGCACTGCGGGGTCCCACGGGACTGTAGAGATAGACGAGTGGGTCCAAGTGGGCGATCACTGCAGGTGTCATGCCCCCGCCTTTCCGGCCGCTCACGCCCGCGGCACGTGACTCCGTGCGATCGCCGCCGTTGCCGGCTGCCTCCACCGTTTCCCGCTTGCTCCCTCCATTTAGCTAATGTCCAAAGCCTCGTGGAATCGCGTTGCTGTAGATGCCGCTGACAAGGTGAGTTGCGAGGATGGTGGCCCGCAAGTCAGTGATACGGACGGGTCCACGGACTGGGGTGGGTGTTAGTGGGGCAGATAGCTAATCACATGGTTAAAGGGGAATTTGGGAGTGGTTTATTATTACCGCGCGAGCGCCGGAGGGGGGAGAGGGGGAGGGAGCTGGAGCTCGGTGCTAATGGCGGAAAGCGACGGCGGCGAGGCGGCGAGCCCGAGCCCTGGTCCGCGGGCTGGCAGCGGAGCGACTCCCGAGCCGCGCCCGCCGCGGCCGCAGCTCACTAAGTCGCGCAGCAGCATCTCCGGCTCCGCCGCGGCTTCCGGA
>LAPY01004311.1:4972-16457 GCA_000970635.1 Eragrostis tef | reverse complement strand
GGCCGGCGGGCCATGCCGCCGCCCCTTCCCCCTCTCTGGCTCCCAGCAACCGCGGCGGCCTGGCTTCTTGGAATCTTCGCGCGCCTCTCGCTGTAGCTTTGGAAGGCGCGACAGGGGAAAAGAGAACAAGTGCCGTTCTTTGTTGTCTCTTTTCTTGGGAGGAGGGGGAGCCGAGAGAATTTCAGAGGCTCTAGCCGTCTCTGGTTTTCCATTTTTTGTAGGAAGCTCATTTCTTTTCTAATTTTCTTCTATTTTAGACCCTCCTTATTTTGTCTTTTTTTCTTCAAAATATAGTACAATCACTTAGAAACACGCATTATGAGCACAAAAGGGAGACTCTTTGTCGGTTGATCTTGAGATTCACAAAATCAACAAAAGTGATTTGTTGTCGACAAGATGTCGCCTACCACGAAATCACCAGACTTTCCTAACTGGTTTAAATTAGTTTGATTTAAACAATGGTTAGATCCACACTTACTTCATTAATAGTGACCGTGTATTAAAATCATAACTTTGTCTTCACTAATATTTTTATGAAAAAAATACTTTAATAGATTAATTGTTGTTTAGGGCTTATATTACAATAAGATTGGATTTATATTAGTGAACAAAGGAGTAGCAATATTGGAATTGACACCAGCTTTATGGAAGCTTGGAACAAGATAAGAGAGCCTGATGTGACACATCATGCCAATATTAGCTAACTTTTTCAAGAAAAAAATTACAACTTGGAATATTAGCCTTCAAATTGTTGGCAGAAAAAAATGCAACAAAAAGCTTGATAAAGTTGTCACAATTTCGTATTTTATCCATATACAAGTAAACCATTCTCTTACCTTACTTTTTCTTTTTTCAGAATATAGTAATATATTAACAGCTTTTAGTTTTTAATACTATGATGATAAAAGACAGGTTTCATGGTCTAGAAAGGTACTTACAGCACGTTTTGAAGTGCTGGGTGGGAAATGTATGACAAGGCATTTTGCACCTGTCACTTTTCGAAGTGTGCGGACCACATGCCCAAAAGCAGAAGAAAAAATACAAAGACGTGTATAAAGGGTCCGGCCAAGCCAGATCACTTCTAAAAGATCCGGTTGGGATTAGGCGAATTGCTTTTGCAGAATTTCGGTAGGAATTTCATAGGTCATCTTAAGTCATGATTTGCGATACATGGCCATGCATCGAAAGGATCAAAATCCCTTCATTTCGAAACAAACCAAACAGGGTCTACAGGAGAATTCCGTATCTGCTACTGATACAAATCATCAATCCCAATGCCTCGTTGTTGTACCTATGACCTGCATGCCCCAAAAGTGTAGCTGCCATGGCATACTTGGGATTATGGAGTTTTGATGCTCCGTACCCAGCTCCAGCCATACAGCTGATGCTCACGCGTCTCTTTTCAGTTAACCTACGGAGCAAGATGACAACCAAACTACACACATTCAGGTGTGACTTGCACGCAACAGTGACTTCGCATGACGTATTCGGAGAGACAGACATCATGAAACAACATATCAGACTGTTACTGGAACATTGCGATCGAAGATTACACAACCCCAACAATTTTCAATGCTTTTGGTGCGCACCAGAAACCAATACATGAGGGTGCATACTGGTGTCCAGTGAATCAACTGTTAATTGTGCTGACAATAAGAACATGGACCATCCACTTACATCGCGAAACACCAGCGGAGTCGGCAACGAAAGAGACTCCTATAATAGCTTTAACCAACATGACAAGGAATTCCTGAAATGAAGGGTGGTCTGCTCTGTTTCGTCTACCACTACAGTGACAAGAAACTCCCAAAGAATTTTCTGAGTTGGATCAAACAAGAAAGGCATACCCTGTACGTGAATCAGTTTGAATACTGAAAAGCAGAGGGTACCATGACAGTAATCCCACCATCTAAAACCAGGAAAAAACTAAATTGACTTTTCTCGAGCTTAACACAAGTTTTAGCTTGAATCTAAATGATCATGTAGTGGCCCTGTATCTGGGACTTCTTCAATATCTTTAGAAGGCTGAGGAAGAAAACTCCTATAAGCATTCCATCAAATATAAAGAAGAGGAATAAGAACAAGAAAAGCATGGATACCTGTAAGAATTCTAGGAGGTGCCACAGTAGATAATTGATGATCATAACTAGGCAAAACAATTTTCCTGCCCAAGCTCCGCAAGTCAGATACTACACCATTACAGAAGCACCACATCAATATATTTATTTCACTTTTGCTGTCAGCTCATAAAATGCAGACATATTGCCCGTAATTTGATCAGGAACCAACATTATCTGGGACACGCAACACATACTAGATTTAGCTCTGGAACAGCAGAGAATTATGAGAAAATTAATGTAGCCAATGATGAGATTGATAAATAAGACATAAAAGGAACAATGAGTTCTTTGTAGTTTGTATTTGCTCACCGTGGAAGGCGGTCTAGCAAATTTATTGTAGGTGACTGCATTGCACGATCATAAACAATCTCTGTTCTTTTCGCCACATCATCCCAACTATAAAGTTGTTTTATCTAGGGAACACATTAGAAGCAATCAATACCAAAGTAGCAAATAACTTGAATACTAATGTTGAACAAAAGAAAAGAAAACAATCTGATCCAAATGCCCACAAGCGAAATGGTCCAATTCACACACACACAAGCTGTAGTTAATTTACTCACACGAAGATGCATAACTTGAGGATCTATTTCAGGTAGCATGTCGATAGCTTTCTTGACAGCTCCCACCATATCTTCAGGAGCTGGTTCGGCAAGTACTATCATGTCATCTGGAAGAACCTGAAAATAAAAATTAAAAAAAGGTTGCAGGAAACTGTGAAATTGGCAAACCAAGGTCGATGCTTTCTGAAAAAGAAAAGACCACAAACCATGTACCTCTGGGACACCTCCAACTCTAGTGCTTACTGTCAACAGTCCACAGCTCGCTGCTTCCAAAATGGCTATGCAAAATGCCTCTGTAAGCGAACTAAAAAGAACAAATGCAAAGTTCCTGTGTTATTTATTATATGGATCCGTATACAGCTCGCAACTGTCACATCTGTCAATTGTGAAGTGAACCTTTCTATCATTTCAATTCTCTAAAGTATTACATTTTCAAAAACAAAAAAGACGTCAAAAGATGCCACAAGACAACGAAAACATTGTACTTCTGTGTACCCCTGATCATTCTAACATATATTTATAACTTGGAAAGAAAACCGTGTTAATAGGAAAATTTTAATATAAGTTGTTATTGAAATATTAAAGGAAGTTGCTATCTGTCCAACTTACAATAAATTCTTGTACTTTATGTTTTTACATACAAATTGCTACTATTTATAAATAATATAGTATAAATTGCTACACTAAGTTCTATTTGTCTCCGTTATAGCTAAATTGCTACACAAAGTTGCTATTTGTCTCCGTTGTAGCAAAACTTCACATAATAAATTTTGTATAGCAACTTTTTCTATTTAGATAGTAGCAACTTTGGCTATTTAGATAGTAGTAACTTATGTTGTTAAAACAAAAATCTTTAAAAATATGTAAGTGTGGTCTAGTTTTGTTCGTCTCGTACGAAATCGAAAACGGATATAGTATGAGAGAGTTATGACATTTAAAAGTTTTTGGATTGGTAGTTAATACGAATAACTTCATTTAAAAGAATATTTTTTGTAAGTCGAAAGCGATATTTGGTGCAGAGCGCAGGTAGTTCTTTTCTCCATCCGGTAGGGACACATGTTGGCTCATGGTTTGTGTGCTTTCCGATTTGAAATTTGTTTACATATGGAATGGGACAGAAAAGGCAGGTCGGGACGGACGCACGCTCGCTTAACGCGCGTCTGGACGCGCTGTAACCGCGCCCCAGATTTTACCCTGAATCTATATTTTTATAATTTCGTCATAATCCTTTTAACTTAAGCAAGTTTTATCATAACTCTGTTAACAACACTACGGTGTTGAGTACTGAGAGAAAATAATAAGTTACTTTTTTGTGATTTTACCACAACTTTAAACATTAACCCATGCATAGGATTTTGAAAGTTTTTGGTATTTTAAAAGAAAACGTAAAATAGATTTGAATATCTTAACAACAATTTTCAAATTTTGAGAAAAACTGGATAATTTGACAAATTTTGACAGAGATATAATACATGAGCAAAATGCATCCCATTTCAACATACTAAATCCACTGCCCATGACGAGGCTGTGCTCGCGGCACCCACGCCGTGCTTGGCGCAGGCATGCTGCAGCCGCACCCCACTTGCCACACGCTCACCGCGCCTGGGCCAACGTTGCGCCGCGTCCGCCCCACGCCTGCCGCGACTATGCCAAGCTCGCGACGTGCACACACCACAGGCCTACCGCGGTCGTGTCGCACCCGCGCCCACGCCACACGCACCTAGACCAAGTTCACGCCCTTGTCCAGCCGCCCTCACTCACTAAGGTTAGGTTTTGGAGGTTGGAGTGCACACAACAGAGAGGATGGGATGGTCGGGGAAGAGAACAGAGAGGAACGAGACTCTGTTTCTAGGGCATCGGGAGGTTAAGGTAAGGTTGGGGGTAGTTTGGTCAGCTGGTGTTTTTTTTTCTTTTTAATTCGTCAAAATGATGGTAAACGGTAGTTTCAAGATGATGGATTGATGGTAAATCCCAAAAACAAAGATTTGAGATCAAAATCACAATTGACCCTCAAATCGATGATAAAAATTGCAATTTTACCAGAAATTTCAACTTAGCCGCTGTTGGAATCGTTGGTTTTAATCTTCTTATTATTATTGCTGTCATGTTTTCTACCCCACACCCCCCTGCGTTCCCAAAAAATTAAATTAAATTTGTGCTAAGTTAGATTATCTTAAATTTGACCAAATTTATTGAAAAATAATAACAACATTTATATGACACTAAATAGGTATAAAATGAAAATATATTCCATGGTGAATCCAATGATACTTGTTTGGTCTCACAAATATTGTTAAAATTTTGTATAAACTTGGTCAAGAGACAAACCTAATATGTCATTTTTTTTATGAGACGGATGGAGTAAATTATATATGTTTGCCATGCACTTTAAGTCTAATGCTGAGAGCGGCAATGTGCGAAACCAATCTTTATATAGCGGTAAATCAGCGTTGCCCCTTTTTTTTGATGTAGCGGAAATCAAATTTTTGTTTCCAGATCATTTCCAGGGTCATATTTGTTCACTACATGGATAGTATTGCACAGGTAGCATGAACCGCCATATCATTATCAACCTCCGAGGGAAGATTTTAACCTTTGAATTTACAGAATGTCTCTATGCAGAACATAACTAACAAAACTTGAACATAAAGAAAAGGAGCCTAGTATGAATCGGCAAAGCAAAGCATAATTAAATTTCTTTTCCACATTTCACCACACAGAAGTCTGATTAGTATCAGACATCATCTTCAGCAGCACTTGCAGCGCTTAAATCCACACTGAGATCAACCGGGCAGCCGCACCCCACTTGCCACACGCTCACCGCGCCTGGGCCAACGTTGCGCCGCGTCCGCCCCACGCCTGCCGCGACTATGCCAAGCTCGCGACGTGCACACACCACAGGCCTACCGCGGTCGTGTCGCACCCGCGCCCACGCCACACGCACCTAGACCAAGTTCACGCCCTTGTCCAGCCGCCCTCACTCACTAAGGTTAGGTTTTGGAGGTTGGAGTGCACACAACAGAGAGGATGGGATGGTCGGGGAAGAGAACAGAGAGGAACGAGACTCTGTTTCTAGGGCATCGGGAGGTTAAGGTAAGGTTGGGGGTAGTTTGGTCAGCTGGTGTTTTTTTTTCTTTTTAATTCGTCAAAATGATGGTAAACGGTAGTTTCAAGATGATGGATTGATGGTAAATCCCAAAAACAAAGATTTGAGATCAAAATCACAATTGACCCTCAAATCGATGATAAAAATTGCAATTTTACCAGAAATTTCAACTTAGCCGCTGTTGGAATCGTTGGTTTTAATCTTCTTATTATTATTGCTGTCATGTTTTCTACCCCACACCCCCCTGCGTTCCCAAAAAATTAAATTAAATTTGTGCTAAGTTAGATTATCTTAAATTTGACCAAATTTATTGAAAAATAATAACAACATTTATATGACACTAAATAGGTATAAAATGAAAATATATTCCATGGTGAATCCAATGATACTTGTTTGGTCTCACAAATATTGTTAAAATTTTGTATAAACTTGGTCAAGAGACAAACCTAATATGTCATTTTTTTTATGAGACGGATGGAGTAAATTATATATGTTTGCCATGCACTTTAAGTCTAATGCTGAGAGCGGCAATGTGCGAAACCAATCTTTATATAGCGGTAAATCAGCGTTGCCCCTTTTTTTTGATGTAGCGGAAATCAAATTTTTGTTTCCAGATCATTTCCAGGGTCATATTTGTTCACTACATGGATAGTATTGCACAGGTAGCATGAACCGCCATATCATTATCAACCTCCGAGGGAAGATTTTAACCTTTGAATTTACAGAATGTCTCTATGCAGAACATAACTAACAAAACTTGAACATAAAGAAAAGGAGCCTAGTATGAATCGGCAAAGCAAAGCATAATTAAATTTCTTTTCCACATTTCACCACACAGAAGTCTGATTAGTATCAGACATCATCTTCAGCAGCACTTGCAGCGCTTAAATCCACACTGAGATCAACCGTCTGCAGAAAAAAATTGCATAAGGATTAGAATAAGAGTCTATATAAACATTATACAGTGTTGATATGGCACAAAGAGGTCTAGACATATTCATTCCCCTCCCCCTCCCCCCTAGAGTACGGTTAGTACTTAGTACCAGCACTGCGACGGAAGAAGAATGTACCTTTCCCGTGATCTTGGTATAAAGGGACAGTACATCCATAACAGTTGACTCAAAGTGTGTTGTGGCATCGTAACTCTGGATGATTAATCAAAAGATGGTTAAATTTGAAGAAGTCTTATAAATACTCAGATTTCATAACCATAAGTAAAGACATTTCATTTAGGCAAAACTTACTGTTGAGATGAAACAATTGTCTGATGATGAGTCATTAGTAGGTTCATATCTGTCGTATGTGTCGATGAATAACTCGTCCACTGGTCCAAGAAGATCAATCCCGGGCTTCAGTTCGGTCTCTGGATTATCAGTCTCTGCTTGTGCTGACACGAATGCAATGAACTTCCCCTTCGATGCAACATTATGAGAGTAGGAGCAACAGAATACGTACCTAATATGGATACATGAACATGATTGGTACTTAAGCAATAAAATAGTGGTGAAAAATATATCTGTAGGTTAAACAATTAATAATTGGATGACAATTGGTAGGAATACTTGCATGTCTGATGTGCGGCTTAGTTGCTTCTGTGGTATTATGATCTGTACTGAGTGAGATTCAGCAGTGTTCGGGATGGGGTGACTCAAGATAGCAATTGCCCGATAAACTTTCCCAACCTTTTTAACCTGGTAACAAAGTATGCAATTAACAACACTTCCAACATTTCCAGCGTGCATTCATACTTGATAAATATGAAACTTTACTAGGATAATAATGCTATTTTTCATCACATAGTTTTTCAAAGCAAAGATGCTAATTTAATGTGCTGCAACCTATTTTATTTCACCATAAATAACTAACCCTTGTTTGACAAACTTTAAAAGATGTTGCTCAATGGAACTCAAGTAGAGGTATGCAAAAGAGCTTCACCTTGTCAGGTAGGTACGAAGGATCACATACAACTTTCTTGCATTTTGCAGTCTCCCCTTCTGATGTAACACCACTGACTTTCCCCTCCTCGTCAAATTCAACCTGAAACCAGTAACATATATTACCTAATAAGTCACCTATCTACCATTGAAGTGCATACATAATTGTAATGAGTGGAAAATGAATTGTGACACTTTATTTGAAGTTATGAAATGTCATGTGAAGTGTAACTGCTGCTTATGAATATTGAGCAGTAGGTCTATATTCAAATGGAACTTTCTCAGAAATAACCCTTGGATAACCCAAAAGACATTGTTTCTTTGACACAAAGAATCAATATGAATCAAATTCATTATTCTCATAATTTTCCTTCTGACAGATGTGAAACATGCCACAATAACAAATGTAACAACGACAGAAATGCAATTGTTACATAACTCATTTGTACCTTGCATTCTGGCTTACTAAGCATGTATGTCCCTCCATAGACAGCACTTAATCTTGCGAAACCCTGTGTTAGACGAAACAAAATTAGAATATCACGTATTTGTGCCTGTGGAAATGATATCAGATGAATAAGGTGCTAGGTATCAACCTGTGGCAGCTCTCCCAGGCCATATAAGGGATAAATGTATGGTGATCCTCCTCGGAAACGGGATACAGATTCTGCATAAAGCTGCATTAACTCTAAATAAGTGTTAGGTGAGAACAGATACAAAGCGAAGTGTATATAGTTCTACTTCCTATTAATAACTACATATTTGTTCGAGTGGTTCTTGTTGGGTTTCATCTAGCCAGCCCCAATTTGCTTGAGAGTAAAGACTGATGTTGTAAACCTCTGTTCTAAAGATTCTGGTCAAAACATTTATGTGTAGCCTGGGAAAAGAATTTGAAAGGCCACAAATGTGTGAGCACTATAAAAGAAAGGTTCTTAGCAATGCTGGCGTGAGCTGAATTCCAATAATTCAAAACTGCAACAAGATGTTTTTTTAATATCAAAGGTTTTTTCCCATCAGAGAAAGACTTGCCTTCATTCGCTTTACTGTGTCAATTGCAGGTTCTGCAAGGTAACTGTCATCTCTATGAAGGGCCACTGCATGGCCAATGAAGTCTATAGTATTATCATCCAAACCATATTTTCTGAAGAAAAAACAGAGAAACATCAATAAACTGAACCCAAAACGTTGACTAGATCTTCTCTTTCTGAATTCAAACATTTAAAATTGGATATCAGGTCCAAATAATAGCTACTGGCAATTCTGATTCTGAATTCAGAGAATTATTGTAGGATATAAGGTCTAAGCAACAGCTCGAACACAAGAATGAAAATCAGAACACCACTAACCAAAAAAACCGTTGTATTAAACCTTTGCTTTTATTTCTATTTTGTAAATCTGTTTCCCTTTAGTTTACAGGGATGGTGTTTGTGATGAACTGATGGTAAATTATGTAGAGATCAGACTGTAGGAGCAACCTTTTTTCACTATCAATGGACATTAGTAATTAGTATTATGCTAATTTCATAATCTAAAGGGCTTATTTATAGCATTTTATCTTAAAAGCAGAATATTTTGTCCGAAAGGTACTGAGCAAAGCATATTAACTAAATTTTTTGAGATTTAGTAACCTCTTAACATTACAAAACAAATTAAAACGCATGATTGTAATCATACGTATCCACCATTTCTGATAACAAATATTTTAGTTGCCAAAATATTGAAACTCCAGAAATGAAATTATTTTTTCAGAACCGAAATATCACATAGATTCTATGCACCTGCACAATATTGGTAATTGAGATGTGCTCTGGAGCTTCAATGCAGAGTACAGAAAAGCATATTTTAAATTTGAAAAAAAAAATGTGTAAAGGCAAAGAAGTGGAAAGGGCACCCACGATATAAGTTCCTTAGAGGTTATTTTTGTAAGGTCGTAACCCTTATGAGTGCTAGGGTCATCGTCTTTGTAACCTTGGACATACAAGAAGAATTTTCCTGCTCTTCGCTTCTCAAACAATCCCATTAGCGGAGATTTTAGGGCTTCCATATCAGTAGAAGGAACCTTATGAATCTGGAACCCAAGAAAATGGATAAAGAGATGTACACTAACACAATGTAAATAAAATAGATAACACATGCATGGGGAAGTGTGCTTGAACCTTGCCCTTGTTAAAAACATAGCTTCCATCCACAGCTTTGAAGGACATGTACTTGGTGACACCGGTATGAATGAGTACACGGACCAAGGCACCATTTGCCATCATGAACTATTCAGAATGGCAATAAATATCAGTAAGGTTTTGTAAAGCAATCTTTTATATATTCATGTAATAGTTTTCTTTATTACCAACCTATTGTGCCCATCTTGTTTTTTGTAACATAACAAAGTATGAGCGTGTATGATCTCAAAACTCCAACTTTTACCATTACACTAAAGTGTGAGTGGGAATCTCTTGTACTCAGACTATTTTTATTCTCTCTAATACAAAGATACACAGATCTCCTGCGTGTCCGAGAAAAGTTTTATATAACATATAGTCCGTGCACTACTCAATCATGTTAAAGTACACTAAATCAAGTTTAACCATAGCATTGTTTCACCAAACAGATATATGGTGGCGCAACAAAAAAAATAAAGTAAAGCATGTTTTACAAAACTAACTTCTTCACTTTCAATAGTATGTAGTATTACGCATCCAAGCAGAGTTTACCGAACAAGCAAAACATATCCTAAAACCGGAGTGATTATAAAAAAGAAACATGTAAACTGGAATAGGACCAGACCTTCGGAACCATATCTACGTTGTAGTCTCTGCTAGCCCCTAGTTGCCCAGGGGGTGTTTCTTCACCCTTGAACCTTTTCCACAACTGAAAAACGCAGTTTGATATCAATAAGCATGGATATGTCAAATAGAAGCCCGTGATCAAATTGGATACAGAAACAGAAGTTTGTCACTAGTAGCTATATAGGATAAATAAACGAACTTTAGGATTCTGTTATTTTCATTAGGGCGCTCATGGATGGCCATCATTCCTAAACTCGTGAAATGTGGGGCGCAAATATCATCAACAGAAAAATGCACTTTGGTCACCTGATTGAGATTGAGCGATGTGCAGTCTCCACCATAATAGTCATTCCTATCCATGTGCAGCACCTGATTACCCAAAACACATCAAAATTTAGACATCACTCCAAACAGAAAACATCTTTTTTCTTGATAATTTGATTGCAAAAAATTCGATCCTGTGTACAAAAGTGCCGTTGTCTTTAGCAATTTTGTGCCCAATATTGTATATAGAAGATCATCAATTTAACCAGATCGCTGAACGAATTAACGCTTATCAATGTTTCCCGTGTACAAGTGACGGACGCTTATCAATGTTGCCATCGTACTTGTGTATTTGGACGGTCGATCCGGTCATGGTAAATACGAAACAGAGGACGACGAAGCAGAGGAGACAGCCGTCGGAGCAGAAGCGGCAGGCACAATACCTTGAGGCGATCAACGGAGAGGAGGCCGCTGAGGATGCACTCCTTGAGCCCCGTCCCCAGCACGATCACGTCGTACTCCACGTCCATGGCGTCGCCGGGCGCGCGCGATAGAGAGCGAGGATAGGAGAGGAGATGTGCGCGAGAGGAAAGAATGGATCTTGAGAGGCGGTTTGCGCGGAGTGGGTGGAAAACAAGGGCGAAGCGGCTTCGTCTAAAGTTCCAAAGAAAAGTCTGTCGCAAATCCTTTTGCAACCGCTTGACTTGGTTAACAC